>PVIH01006864.1:0-106571 GCA_004025045.1 Sigmodon hispidus
GTTGGGGTTAAGCTGAGGTCTTTGATCCACTTGGATTTGAGTTTTGTGCAGGGTGACAGGCTCGGATCTATTTGCATTTTTCTACACACTTCCTTCCAGTTATGCCAACACCATTTGTTAAATATACTATCTTTTTTCCATTGAATGTTTTGGGCCTCTTTGTCAAAAATCAGGTGTTCATAGGTTTTTGGGTTAATGTTTGGATCCTCAATTCTATTCCATTGGTCCACAAGTCTGTTTTTATGCCAGTACCAGGCTGTTTTTATTACTGTAGCTCTATAGAATAGCTTGAAGTCAGGGATGGTGATACCTCCTGAGGTTCTTTTGTTGAGTAAAATTGTTTTGGAAATCCTGGCTTTCCTGTTATTCCAAATGAAATTGAGTATTGTTCTTTCAAGGTCCAAAAAATATTTTGTTGGGATTTTGATAGGTAGTGCATTGAATCTGTAGATTGCCTTTGGTAGAATTGCCATTTTTACTATGTTGATCCTACCAATCCAGGAACATGGGAGAGCTTTCCATTTTCTGATATCCTCTTCAATTTCTTTCTCCTTTGACAAAATCTAACACTCCTTCATGATAAAAGTCCTGGAGTTGTCAGAAATACATATAAAGTACCTAAACATAATAAAGGCAATATAGAGCAAGAAAACAACCAACATCAAACTAAATGGAGAGAATTACAAAACAATTCTACTAAAATCAAGAACAAGACAAGAATGTTCTCTCTCCCCTTACCTATTTAATATGCTTCTCAAAGTTATAGCTAAAACAAAAGAGAATAAAAGAAAATTAAGGGAATACAAATTGAAAAGGAAGAAGTCAAACTATCTCTATTCATAGATGATATAGTCATATGCATAAATGACCCCCAAAATTCTACCAGGAAACTTCTACAGCTTAAAAACACATTCAGCAATGTAGTAGGGTACAAGATAACCCCCCAAAAACAATAGCCCTCCTATAAAGTAATGATAAAATGACTGAAAAAGAAATCAGAGTAACAGCACCCTTTATAATAGCTGAAAATAGCATTAAATATCTTGTACTAACTCTAACCAAAGGATGGACATACCTGTTTGACAAGAAATTGTAGTCACTGAAGAAATAAATTGAAGAAGATATCAGAAAATAGAAATACCTCTTGTGCTCCTGTGTAGGTAGGATCAACACAGTAAAAATGGTAATCTTACCAAAAGCAATCTAAAGATTCAATGCCATCTCCATCAAAATCCCAACACAATTTTTTATAGACCTTGAAAAAACAATACTCAACTTCATATGAAATAATAAGAAACCCAGGACTGCCAAAACAATCCTGTTTAATAATAGAACTTCAGGAGGCATCACCATTTCTGATTTCAAGCCACAATATAGAGCTACAGTAATAAAAACAGCCAGGTACTGGCATAAAAACAGACTTGTGGATCAATGGAAATGAATCTAAGACAAGGACCTTAATTCATCTGAGTTTTGACAAAGAAGCTAAAAATATACATTTGAAAAATGGATATTCAACAAGTGGTGATGGTATAACTGGATGGTAGTATGTAGCAGAATGCAAATAGATCCATATCTATCTCCCTGCATAAAATCAAGTTCAAGTTGATCAAAAACCTCAATGGAAACCCACTTTCACTGAACTTGATAGAAAAGAAAGTGGAAAATACCCTTGAATGCATTGGCACAGGTGACTACTTCCTGAATATAACACCAGTACCCAGACACTAAGAATAATAAATGGGACCTCCTAAAATTGAAAAGCTTCTGTAAGGCAAAGAACACAGTCAATAAGGCAAAAGGACAACCTACAGAATGGAAAAAAATCTCCACCAACCCTACATCTGATAGAGAACTGAACTTTAAAATATATAGAGAACTCAAGAAACTAGAGGCTAAAACCCCAAATAATCCAACTAAAAAATGGGGTTCAAAGCTAAAAGGGGATTTAACAGAATTACAAATGTCTAAATGTCATTTAAAAAATTGCTCAACATTTTTAACCATCAGAGAAATGCAAATCAAAAAAAATTGTGGTATACCTACCATCTTACACCTCTTAGAATGGCTAAGTTCAAAAACATTGATAACAGCCCAGCACAGGAGGAGATGTGGAACAAAGGGAACACTCCTCCATTGCTGGTTGGAAAGTATACTTCTACAGCTAATTTGGAAAATCAGTATGGTGGTTCCTCAGAAAACTTGGAATCAATATCCCCAATTATCCAGCAATATCACTATTTGGCATAAGCCCAAAGGATGAACATTGTTATCCTAAGGGCATTAGGTTAATTATGTTCATAGCAGCATTATCTGTAATAGCCAGAACCTGGAAATAATCTATTATCTAATCTAATAATCAGTAATCCATTACTGAAGAATGGATTAACAATTTGTGGTATATTTACACAATGGAACACTACTCAGCAGAAAAAAAAAAAGACATCCTATGCATAGATTTGGAAAGTATCATTCTGTGTGTGATAACACAGACCCAATATGATAAACATGGTATGTACTCACTTATAAGTCAATTTTAGACATAAAGCAAATAATATCCAGGCTGCAAACCACAACCGATACACAGCTTGGTAAGAGAAGAAACTTAAGAAAGACATCTAGGGAAACCCCTGAGAAGGGGAAATAGAAAAGATCTTCTGAGTAAATTGAGATCTTAATAGGGATTAAGCAAGGAGAGGTATGAACAAAACATGAGAGAAGATGGCTGAGTGAGAGGAGCAACAGAGAGGGAGAAAAAAAAATGGATATCTTGATAGAAATAGCCACTATGGCATTAGAAAGAAACCTGGTGCTAAAGAAGTCTCCAAGAGCCCACAACATGTTGCTGGCTAGGACTCCAAGTAAAAATAGAGAGGGTGCCTAAAATGGACTTCTCCTATAATCAAATAAATGACCCCACTAATTGTCATTAGAGAACCTTCATCCAGCAATTGATAGAGACTTAAGCAGATATCTATAGATAAGCACCAAGTCAAGCTCCCAGTCAAGCTGAAGAGAGAGAGATGAGAGTAAATGAGCAAAGGGATCAGGATCATGAGGAGGAGAGCAACAGAGAAGGCTGACCCAAGCTATTGGAAGCTCACTGTCTCTGAAATATTCTCTGAAGACCTTTCATGAAAAGGAACTAATACCTCTAAAGGTAGATGACAAACAAATGGCATGGGCAGTTTGTTGATCCTCTTGCAGTATGATCAGAATATATCACTGGTGCATGAACTGACATCTGGGAGCCCATCAGAGGAACAACTAACCCAGTCATAATACTGGGATGAGGGACTCAGACCTACCACAATTGGATATGCCAGAATAAACTGGCCTACTTTAGGACTCCTGGCTTCCTTGGGGAATGAATGGAGCGATAAGGTTGGGGGAAGCTGAGGGAGGATTGGGAAGGACTGGGAGGTGGGAAAGAAGGGGGAGCAGTGGTTTATACTAAATGGAAAAGAACATTTTAAATAAATAAAAAGTGGGGAAAGAATAGAAACACCCACAACAAAAGAATGGATAATGAAAATATTGCACATTTACACAATGGAGTCATTTCTCTTCTGTTAAAAATGATAATATTAAACTTGTAGGCAAACTGAAGCGACTAAAAAAATTTACCTTGAGTGACGTAGCATAAAACCACAAAGATGAATATATTTTGTATTTGCTTATATGTAATAATTGGCCATTGAATAAATGATAGCTAAGATACAGTCAAAGAAAACATACAAACAAAACCCAGCACCTGAAATTAATAAAAGGATGATCAAAATTTTGTAGTTGAAGTATAGAGACAGGGAAAAAAGATCTAAGTATAAATGAACAGTAGAAAAATGTTATTTGGCTGAAAAGAAAAATGCAAATAACACATGATTTAAAATGAGATACTGAATAAGTAGATGTTAGATAGTTAAATAGGTGATTTATAGATGATACATAGATAGATGATAGAAAGACAGGTAATAGAAAGATAGATATATAGCTATATAGATATATAAAGAGATTAGTCATGAAGATTAAAAGTTAAGTATGAAATATCACTTCCACTAGTAACTTTTTGACCTTTTACAAGACTTGAAAAATCAAAGTGAAAAGCACATCAATAAAATTTTAAATTTAAAAGCTTCAAATAAAAATTTAATAATGGGAAATAAGAGTATTCCTTTCTTAGGTTTTATTATATAGAAATACAGGGAAAAAATTTCTTTAAATAAAAAAGGAAAAAAAAACATGATGGAAAAAGAGAGTGATCATTAAACATTGAAATCCTAACACTAGAAATAAATGTTTGGGAAAATGTTGATTTAAGGAAATAACCCTGTATAAAATTTGTCTTTTGAGACTAGAAATAAAAATTGTCAGGATAATAAAACCAAGAGCTTTCATAAAGATCATAAATGGAGTTGTGATCATTGGAAAGACCAAGAAAGGACACAGCCAAAGGAACAGTTGATTTATAAAGCCACTTGTAGGCAAGAATAGGGAACTTACAATAAGCAAAAACAATGAAGTGAGCATAAAAATGTTGTCAAGATTTAAAAGTGTGGGCATACTTGCACATTTCAGGAACATGCTGTATAAATATATAACTTGGTAACTGTTGATTTCCAATGTTCTGTCTCAATAACATGAGCAGCAACACTCTTTTTTTTTAAACTATTACCTTGATTTTTATTGATATGATATATGGTGACATCAGACAAGTTAAGCTTAAATGTTATATGATATCTTAATGCATCAGCCAGTGTTGAGATAGAGAGATAGAATAGCCAGGATAGAGAATTCCAGTTTCATAACAATCACAGCACATGTTTATTAAATATGCTACAAATTATTTGTCATAAGTAGAGTAAATCAGAGTGCACTGTTAGTATTTGCAGTGAATTTGAAGCAATCAAACATCATGCTCTACGCATTCCTGAGACAACAGAAGAAATGATGGAGCTAATTGCCGTTGTAGAAAAAGTCAGAACTTCTGGAATCTGTCAGTTGAGTATAAGGATCCATGTTAAAAAAAAAAAAAAAAAAAAGAAAAAGAAAAAGAAAACTTAGGAACTGTTATGAAGTGAGATATCAGTATTGACACACCCAGGTAAAAAAGCAGAAGAATTCAGAAGGCCTAATGCACCTTTGTGTATTAATGAATATTATTGTAATATTTTAGTGGGGTATAGTAAGGTAATATTCTTGAAGTTTGCACTTGTGTCTCAGTGTTCCATGCCTGCTCGATGGCCATGAGCTATGAGATGACAGCAAATAAAATGGGGAGAGGGGAGCCAAGGGAATGTGACATAGAAAATAATAATCAGGCACACAGAAGCTTGGAGGGAAAAGATAACACTGCAACAGCCAGCAGTTTTAAATCCCTGCCGATAAGTATTGGCTAAAACCTTATATTGAAATTCTGCCCCGCACCACTTTCCTTGTGAGCAAGGCCATTCATCACGTCTTTCATGCTGGTTCAATTAATGCTATAGTGCTCTGAGGCAATGTAGCATCAGCGCTGGTGAAGAATTTCAATTCTGTAAACAGGCCTGTAAATATGCTGCTGTGGATAAATTGACCATCAGGGTGATAGAGAACAGCAAAGGAAAATGTGTGATTACACAGAATTTTAGTGAGCTGGGAAACTGCTAAGCCATTACTGTGAGCAAGAACAATAGTTCTACCTTCTCTACTTAACCAGCATTTTTGCTTCTTACATTTTAGCCATTTACAAGCAAATATTCTTGCTTGATTTCTATTTCCCCCATAGTCATTTTTTGAATAACCCTGATCCAGATTTTTGATAGAGCCAAAATCTAACTTACCCATGCATGTGTTCATTTGCAGCTGGGTCACCTTTTCACCATCATAATTCATCCTTCCATACCCTCCAGTCAGAAAGCTCCAGGAGTTTAGGATGACTTGGTAGCATGTTTTGTTATTGTTGTTTTCATTCTTAACTACCTGTTTCCTTAACTCTTTCTACTTTTATTCTCTTGTTTCTACAAAAAATTTTAAAGACATATTTTACATTGCTAAGAGGAAAATGTGATCTAAAGATGGGGAATAATTTTATGGAAGAGAGGGGAAGTGATGTAATTATATCCAACTAAAATAGATTTAAAAATGTATGTTTTCTAATAAAAATCACATCATTGTCACTTGAACACTATTTTATCTACAATGGACAATAGAAAGAATCCAAATATGTCTTTGAAACAAATATCTTTATATAAACTCATAATGTTCTGTACTGGAATTATGATTAGCAGTTAGGCATGTAAACCACTCTTACAGAGGACCCAAGTCTGTTCTCAATACCCAAGACAAGAAGATCACAACCTCCACTTATTCCAGCTTGAGATGATTCTGACCTGTGTAGGCACAGTAGTAATTTACAACTACCCATAAATAAATATATGCATATACTCAGGCACATAGTTTTATAATAAAAAATAAATCCTTAGAAACATGTTTAAAGGGGAAACATTTCATGCTATTAAAATATCTTTCCTTTAACATGATAATTTTCTACAAAACTTTCAGAGGTTTCAGGTATCAGAAAAGGAAATAACCATAGACAGCCTGGTTCTTCCTGGTTCTTCTTTAGAAATATCAAATGTCATGGAAATTGTTTTGTGCTATATTTACACAAACCCTTGTGTTTGATAAAGTGAATGCTATCATAAAAGCATACAGTTAAGTTTCCAAATAGGAGTTAGAGAGGTGGCTATGGGATTAAGAATGTATAGTTACCTCACAAAAAAACAGAATTCAGTTTTCAGCACCTGTGTTGGGTGGCTCCTTACAGCCTATTATTCCGGGTCTAAAGAATATGACCTGTGACATCCAAAGGCACCTTTGAGTATATACACATAGCCATGAAACATATAAACACATAACTAAAAATAAGATAAGTCATGAGGCTGGAAGAGAGGAGTCAGTGGTTGAGAGAACTGGCTGCTTCCAAAGGATGCAGGTTTGTTTCTCAGAACCCACATAACAACTAACAAATATCTGTAATTCTAGTACAAGGGGATCCAACATCTTCTGAGGGCACCAAGCATACACAATATACAGATGCATAATATGAGCAACATCCAACATATATAATATAATATGAGATTTTTAATTAAATAACATATTTTAAATATTTTTAAAATAGAAAAACTAATAATGCAATTATGTCATTGTTTTAAGTATTCTACTAATAGATACTACAGTATTTCAAGTATTGTTTTCTACACTCAAAATACACAGGATATTATTTTGTGTGCTGAAAAGCCTAGAGAGAAGCCACAAAGCAGGAATTTATTTCCACCTACTCACCAGTCATCAGCTTCTCTTGCTGTCCATATCTTCAGGGTTAGAAATTAGGCCCACCTGTTTAAAATGTAGCATATTTCTCTGTATTGTCCATGAAGTCATTAGCAGAGTAATGAACTTACCTGAATCACCTGTGAACTGCTTATTTGGACAGATTTGCACTAAGGTGGTCCTTAAATCTAAAAATCACAGCTTTTGATTATAAATCTCATTTAAGAAATAAGTATGATTAAAGTGTGTTTGAAGTGCACACTGACTTCTCTGAGACATATTTGGAAGAGTTAAAAAATACAGAAATATCTTCATTTTTAACAAATGGGATAAGTAGAAAAGTGCTTCACAGCATAGAGCATGAGATGATAAATTATATTTGAAATGCAAGTATAATAAATGGCAAGATGGATGAAAATGTAACCCCTTTCTTATACTAACAGGTAGCATGTATCTACAATCTCACTATATGTACTTATTAGACCTGGGCTTAGGATTTTGTTGCTGCTGGTGGTGGTGGTGGTGATGGTGGTGGTGGTAGTCGTAGAGTGTGTGTGTTTGTGAGTGTGTGTGTGTATTTATTCCTACATGTTGAAATACGGTCTTGTTATGTAGCCCAGGTGGTGGTGGTGGTAGTGTATGTGTGTGTGTGTGTGTGTGTGTGTGTGTATTTATTCCTACATTTTATAATAGGATCTTATTATGTAGCCCAGGTGGTTTTAACTCATGATTCTACTTCAGTCTTTCTGATGCTCCAAGTACAGGCATATAACATCATGCTTGGCTTATACTTGAATATCATCTACAGAGTGGAGCAAATACATTTTTATTTTCATGTGGAATAGGAGTATTTATGGTTAAGTCCATTTTGAAATATTTCTTATTTTGGTGAGGGGTGACAGAAACTATAGATTAGTCATTTTTAAAATGAGATCTCATTTATTATTAAGACAAGATTTGAATTCTGGTATTTTGTTTTGTATATTCAGAAATACTTAATTCTTAGTGATAATGAGACATGTGCAATGCTATCACAAAGTGAAGCAGATGATGGAGTGATTGGGGACAGATGCTTTGGATTAAAGCCCCAGATGTGGTACTAACTAACAGTGAAGAATCTAATTAGATAATTAATAAAGGATTCTTTAAATAGATAAACCTGATACCATCCTTAACTTACAAACTAAAAAAGTTGGAGATAACTAGGGCATGAGAGATGTAAATCTATTTAAGTAATCCTTTATTATTTCTAAACAAGCTCAAGCATGACAGAGCACATAAAAAAAATCTGTGTTTTAATTGTGTCATGTATCTAAGTCTCATGACCAATGAATTATATCAATTTACTGGCTCACCTTGCCATTAATATTATAATCAAGTTTGACATCTCTTGTTAAAATAAATGTCATTCCTAAGAACTAATATGTATTTAATAAAAAAAATGAAGTTTTAAGTCAATCGTAGTGGTAAATGCTTTAATCCCAACACTCTATTGACAAGGGAAAACAAATCTCCCTGAGTTCAGAATGTCTTACATATTAAGTAGTTTTCAGCCTGAAACAAAGTGAGGCCCTGTTTCAAAAAGAAGAGTAGCAAAAAATTTTCAAAAAGAAAAAACCTTTCAAATAAATTCAGCGAGAATCTCCTGCTTATCACTCAGTAAATGGGTTTGCAATTTAATTTCTTCAACATAACCTACATATTTATTTTCATATTTTCTACATCTGCCTTCCTATTTCAAAAATAGTATGAAGAATCCATGACACAGATGAGATAGGTCTTTCAACCTAGAATTCTGCCAACCTCTTAAATGTCACCTTGGTTAAGCCGAGTATCTTTACTATAATTTTGGCTTCCTCAAAGTTTTGGTGTTGGTCTTTTTTGTCAGAAAAGCATCAAGGAATTTGCATACAACATTCCAGCCACAGAACTCATACCTACTCTCCACCTCCAATGCTGATATTTTCCACCAGTCTTTCCCAAGTCAGTCAGCTGCCTAAGATGAGTTTTGATTCAGTAAATTTTTACAAGCCCACACTCTGTTACCCACCAACAAACTTGTTTCATAAAACCTCACTTGTTTCTTCATATGTACCTTCTCCTATTTTTTTTTGTTTTCATTTTTTCCTAATATCTAACAAAGTAGACTTTAAGCTAAAAGCAATAAAAAGGGACCAAGAGGGTCACTATTTATTCATCACAGGAAAAATTGGTCAAGAGGAGATTTCAATCTTAAATATTTATGCCCCTTCTCCTATTTTTAAGTCCTCTGCAATGTCCCCTGTTACTATTGAAAGAAGTCAATATTCATGGTGACAGCACAAAACTACTGTCCAGTTATAAGATTAAATTAAGAATGTGGTTAAGCTAACTGGCTAAAATCATAGTGTCAAGAGCTGGGTTCCACTTTTGAGGTGTCAGAAAAGAGTTCATTTTCTTGACTTTTCCAGCCTGTAAGCAACCTCTTTCTTCTTCAAACCTGAGATGGACAGCCAAGACTTAGTCATGCATGAACTTCCTCTCTGATTTTGACTTTATGCCTCTCTTATAACTTATACATGTTTTCAAGAATTTTAGATAACCTAAAACATTTTTAAATATTTAAATTGGATTATTAGAAACTTTCGTTGTACCTGCAAACTTCAACTCACATTTGTTTTTAGTAAAATATGTTAACATGGTGTGAGTAACTGCTGTGATGGAGAAATACTGTTCTTCTATTGAGTTTAAGAGTATAATAATCCATACTTAGCTGGCAGGGGAGATGCCATGATCAAGCATGTGGTTTTCTCAGGGCGAGGCTCACCCATTACACTCGTGGTGTGTTGACCCATGTGATTTCCCCAAATGCAGGACACTGGACTGCATAATTTGTGGTAATAGGGGACTGCATTCGTGCTCTCTCCTGGAAAAAAAAAGGCTCAGAGGTTAAGAGCACTGACTGCTCTTCCAGAGGTCCTAAGTTTGATTCCCAGCAACCACATGGTGGCTCACAACCATCTATGATGAGATCTGGTACCCTCTTCTGTACACTGTATACATAATAAGTAAATATTTTTTTAAAATTCATTAAAAAAGACAGAAACTAAGGTTCAATGCTAATGTCCAGGTTTGCATCTGTATTCCCTTCTAATCTAGCCTGTACAGTGATGCTCTCATTTGCATCTTCCTAGATAAATATATCAGCAACTTTTCCCTTTTCATAGAAAAATGCCTATGCTCTGAACTGAGTTCCTCAAAGCTGTGTTTAGTTTGGCTCTTCTTTCTCTAGTACCACCCATATTGTTTGGGATCACTGTGTCTCAGAAAAAAGTCTGAAGTGACTGATCCCTGCAAGATTAAATGCTACTTTCATACTAGTGAGCTTTTCTCTTTTAACAAATTTTCTTATGGTTGACCTGTTACTTCCATCTTAGTTTATAGGTCATTTCTTAGAAAATTTTTTCCTCTTGATCAAACTAAAACCTTCCTCTGATAATCATCCTCTGTCAGTTAAAATGTTTTATAAAGAAATTATTTTATTTGTTCTCATTGTTATTCATTTGTATATTTATTTTGTGCTCTTCCTATAGGAATTGAGAATTGAACCTTCACCTGTCTTGTAGAGACTGTCATGTGCCACATGACAAAATGAATGAATAAAATGAGGAAAAAATATTGAGTTAACAAAAGATGAGCAAAACAAGATAACAATGAAATGCTGTAGATGATTGGTAGTGTATCACTAGAGAACTCATTTTAAAAAACAAATTGAATAACCTATGTGATAGATTTTAGAGAGTACAGTCTACTTCATTGACAACTTCAACTTCTAGTTTCAGGTATCTTCAGTCATCAATTGTAAAAAAAAATTTAAATCCAAAATTGTAGACACTAAATATTCAAGTTTTCTGTCCTAACATTATGTCCCATTCCTGCTGGAGCATGAATCATCTTTTGACCAATGAAGTTCATGCTGTGCACACCATGTACTCATGTGTCATTTCATTTTAACTATCGTATCTTCTGACATAGTATCACAAAGGTGTGTCTAAGTAAGACTTATTTTATTTAATAATGGCCCAGGCTGGCAGAGTAGTGATATAGCCATTTGGGTGTGCCAAATAGAATCCATAAATTGCAACTTTTAAGTAAAAGGTGAAAACTCTGAACTTAAAAAGGGACGAAAACATTGGAGGAGGAGATCCCTGAGAAATTTGTTACAATGTTAAGAGAGAGAATGCATTCATATAACTTTTATCAACTATGTAATTATAATTGTTCTACCTTATTACTGATTATTACTAATCCCTTTTATGATTACTTTTAAGTTAAAGTTTATTGTAGGTATATGTAAAAGAGAAATATCATATATATGACTCATTACCATTTCCTATTTGGAAACTTCACTGATGTATAATCTCCATGGATGAAAAGACAATATGGTAGTCCACTTCATGAGACAGGCACATAGCTTGGGTGTGGAACACAGTCTTCCCAGACAACAGCTTGGCACCAGGGGAAAATCCAAGTCCCTAGGCACACAGCTGAGAGATGAGAGTTCAAGAAGTAATGACTGGTGTCATAGCACTATGAGCTCACAAGAGCAGCCTACCCTCTAAACACATAGTTGATTAAGAGCCTTCAGACCAACAAGCCACTAAGAGCCAACCAAGAACTAATCAAAAGTGAATTAAGGAAACAATGGGCAGATGCCAGTGAAAGAATACATACAACAACACAAAGATCAGGAAGATACCACCAGAAGAAGTAAGTGATTCTATAGCTTCAAGACCTGAACATAACAATGAAGAAGAAACCAAAGGAAAGGACCTTAAAAACAGCTTTATGAAACTAACTGAAGCCTCAAAACAGGATATAAAAAACTCCCTAAAGAAGTAGAACATACAATTAGCTAGGATTGTCTTCATTATTTCTTTTTTCAGTAATATCAGCTCCCTAATTTTATATTCATTTATCTTAACAGACCCAAGAGTGAAGCTACTGGGTCAATGTAGAATTACAACAAGTGTTTTATGATCAGTATATTAGGTACTTTACAAAGAAAATTTGATTTAAATTTTACTTTTAATTTTACATAAGAAGCAAGAATTTCAAGTATTTAAGTAAATAATAACTGTCAAACATTAAGAAAAATCTGTAAAAATAATGTGTTCTGTTCAACTGCATACAGATGCCACCCCAAGAAGAAGGAAAGGACAATGACAAATAGACATAGAACTGTTAAGACAACAAGTAGAGAAACAAAACCTAAAAACAAAACAATATATGTGGACAGAAGACTATGACATGGATGGTGATTAGGAGATAAAACCGTTGTCTGCATACCAGTCAGCCACTATCCCTGGGTCTTGATAGAAATATAAAAACCAAATTAGTAAAATGTGTTTTTACTTAATACTGAATTAAGATAGAATTAAGAAATAAACTATAGTTCTCTGGACCTAAGCCTTTTCCCAAAACTAACTTGTCTTCATTTATAAAAGGAACTTTCAAATGATAAGCAAGCAATCCTGAAGCAGATGCTGTAAGTGTGGCAAGCATGGGGCTACTACTATTGCAAAACAGGACCTCAAACACTCTAGATTACACAGCACAAAACAATCCTGGATGTACTCTTGAAATGTATCAATTGTGCAGCAATGAATGATTGTCTGTTTTTACAGCCCAGTGCTTCTGAGGTGCTACAAAGTATTCACTTGGACAAGGAATTTCCACAGTTAATAGGTGCTTGAAAAAGAGAAATAAAATCAGGCTGTATGCACTGTACACTGAGTGGAACATAAAAATACAACAGGAAAAAAAACCTAATGTGAACATTCTAATTGTTTGAAAAGAGAGAAAAAACTGGGAAAATAGCATAGCAATGTTCATCTTACATGTGCAATCAAAATAAATATGACATTGTTGAAAATCTAAGTGAAGATGACAAAAGATTGAGGAAAAATTATTTTTACTATAAAAAAATCATACATTGTGCCTAGCACAGCCTTTGGTTTTATATGCAACTTGCTTCTCTGGGAGCTATTGTGTGCACTTATAAATTGCATATGACTTATAAGAAAACTAAAAAGTTTTTCCATTAAATATACAAATTACCTTGCAAATAGTCATTCAACTGTTTTCACTTCTTCACTGTGAATGAAGTCAATTTAGTTTCCCTTTATGCATTCATTTTAATGTTCCTGATGTATTAATGTGTTTCCTCTTTGAATCTATTACAATCTATTTTTTATTTTTCCATTATGATTGAATATTTATATGAGTGTAAGAGTTGTACATTGGAATAATCTAATTCTGATTTTATAAATAAGTATAGAAAGTTTTCATTGGTTTACATTGATCTATTTTCTTTCTTGGCAATGCAATACTCTCTCTCTCTCTCTCTCTCTCTCTCTCTCTCTCTCTCTCTCTCTCTGTGTGTGTGTGTGTGTGTGTGTGCGTTGTGCATGTGTTGTTTTTGTTGTTGTTGTAAAAGATAAGGATGCACTGAGGTGCTTTTATTCAGGATACTACCAGATGGATAAGAGAGAAAAGAGAATTGTTTTTTCTTTGATAAGATTCTCCAATCCCCTACACCATGTCTCATTTGCCTTCTAATTAATATTTGGAAAACCTTGACTCACTTTACTAGCATATGCTGGTAGTTTTTGAACAATGCTCATCAATACTTGGTGCAAACTTTTTCATGGGACTCATATTGTCCCTTGCTGCAGACTTAGCACTCAAGAATGCAGATGAATACAAGATCTCTCAAAGAAATCACCCTAAAGCAGCAGAGTCATCAAACACAGATTAACTTCCTAAAATATTATGAAATATCTATAAACATTATTGATGCCATATTGTATTGGGATTATGCTGGTAATATAAATATTTGTCCCACCTATGAGTTTAATAAGAAGATGATTGACCAAAGGTAAACAGGAAGTGTGGGTGGTGCTACCAGGCTAAGAAAACTCAGGAACATCTCAGAGAGACAACACACATGACAGACACAGATGCCAGAGAACCACCAGAGAGAACCAGCACAGACACGACAAGGAGGTGGCAGCAGACACAGAGGAAGGAGGCTGAAATTCTGCTCTGAGAAAAGGTACTGAGTTGTACAGCTGAACAAGATAGGATAAGTTCAGATAAAGGAGTTAGCAAGTTATATGCCTGGGCCCTAAGTCAATCAGTGTAAAAATAATATAAGCCTGTGTGTGATTATTTGAGGCAAAGTGGGGCCGAGAGTGAGACTTAAACCTCTGGGCTAGACTGGAAAGTCCAGCCCAAGAACCCTTAACAATACCATACCCATACCATATTAAAAATAAATGATCTTTACAAAGAAAAAAGTCTTTGGATATTGAATAATAAAAGCATAACATACTATACTATATCAGTCATATATTATTAGCGTTTCAGAAAATTATCAGTACTATCTAGTAAATTGATTTGGAAGTCTGTACATAGCCCTAAGTGTCTATATAACAGTAGACACCCATAGGAATGAATCTTAGTTTGTTAAGGATTAAATCAGCACAGACAGGGTAACTTGAACAACAGAAATCCAAGTCCTAGAGGCTAGATGTCTGAGATCAAGCAGTTTAGAACCCTGACTGCTTCTGAGGGCCGTTAGGAAAGTATTATTCTTGGCTTAAAGATGATTATCTATCTACATTCTTCAGTTTCCCTCTGCATCAGTCCTATAGGAAAGGATCCATCTAATAACTCATGCTAATTAATTCACCTCTTTAAAGACTTTCACTCCAAATATAATATTATGAGGTCCTGAAGCTTAATATTTCAACATATCAATTTTGTAAAGGATTAAAAGTTCAGCCCACATAGTAAGAGATACAAACTTTACAGCATCAATTTTGAATACTATAGATTCATTTATGTTCTGTGCTGGCTTGAAAGAAAATGGCCCCAAAGGTAGTGCACTGTTGGGAAGTGTGATTTTGTTGGAATCAGCATGGCATTGTTGGAGAAAGTGTGCCACTCTGAGGTGATGGGCTTTGAGGTCTCATAGAAGCTCAAGATAATACTCAGTGCCACAGAACACTTCCTGTTGCCTAAAAGATGTAAGACTCGCAGATACCTCTCTAGAACCATGTCTACCTGTATTCTGCCATGCTTCCTGCCATGATAATAATTGCTTGAACCTCTGAACTATAAGCCAGCCACCTCAATTAAATGTTTTTTCTTTTTAGGAGTTGCAATGCTCATGGTATGTTTTTTGCAGGAATAGAAAACTTAACTAAGACAAGGGAATCTACAAAACATGTTAGAAAATATCTACAATTTTGAACAATGACTGCATAGACTTGTTAAGTAACCAGAAACACAACTGAGATGAGTAGAGGTATCCTGTGGACAAGTGAAACCACAAACAAATTGATAAGAACTTTTTATATATCATATGATTTCTTATGTATGAATATACATAAAATTTATTAAATTTTAATCATAATTCAATCCATTCAAAACTAACCAAATTTTTTAATTAGAAGACTTTTTTATGCAACTAATCAAAAGTAATTTTTCAAATAAGTCCATGTATTTCCAGTTCCTCCCCTTACATGTTGTGAAAGCCCATTTACTCTGGTACTTCTTAAGAACCCTACATAAGATCTCAAAAATAGCTGTAGACATAGATTAGGATGGTTGTAAGAAATCAAAAACCAAACATTATTGAGAGTTTTGAGTACTTGATAAAGATAGAACTATGAATAAGTGGGAAAATACTTTTTTATATACATAAGCTAAATGATCATAAGGACTTGAAAAATTAAGTATAGCTAGTGGCATAACCATAACAAAGCTTCTGAAAAAGGAGAAAACCCTTTTAAATAATGAAAAATATGATACACTTACATGATGACAAAAGCTTATTTCAATAAGAGCTGTGGTTCTGTGTTCTGTATCCATTATACAGAAGGAAAATAAAAGCCTTTTATAAGATGATATTTAAACCAAACCAATACAATTCAAACAAACAAAAACACATTTGGTTCAAGTGCATCCCACTGAGTCTCATTCATATACATTTGTCATGTTGATTTTTTTATGGTACATTTATGAGGTAAAAGCAAGCCCAACAAAGATTTCTGTACTGTCTTGTTGACATTATTCACATAATAGTAATCCTTCATTAAAATTTACCTTGGAATGGAAGAGAATTTCTTTGATTTTAAAAGATTAATCCATAGCTGGAGAGGTGGCTCAGCGGTTGAGAGCACTGACTATTCTTCCAGAGGACTTGAGTTTGTGTCCTGGCATCCACATGCCAGCTAAAAACTGTCTATAAGACACTCTTCCACAGTTATACATGAAGGCAAAACCAATTTACATAAAAATAAATACAAAAAGATTAATCTAAACTCACATACCCAATGTAGATTCTACTAGGTATCTTTGTGGCTTCTTGTAAGATCAAATTTTGTTGATTCTCACTATGGATCTCTTGACTCTTTGTTTATGACTCCTGCCTTTTTTAACTTGATTTCAGCAAAACATTAGCATCACAAACTCTACTTTTTTTAAGGATCTGGATCTCCTCTCTCCATTCCCATGAAAAACACTGAAAGCCCTTGTAGGCACAGTAAGATGGATTCAACATAATTATAATCTAAAGTCCTTCATAATGCTTATAAAACTAACTAGGTCATGCTCTATTAAATACTGATGTTTAAGCATGTTAAAGAAAAATTTAAAAAAATGATGGGAGAAAGTCTTCAGTATCAAGTATAGTTGTGAAATATGTACACATATGTAAACAGTTATGGGTATGTGGCTGTGTGTTATGTGTTGCAGAGCCAGATTAATAGAGACAGAAATAAAGAGATACAAAATGTTTATATATCAGAATCTAGCCTAAAAACATAGTGGGATTATGTATAATTTTGATGTATTGGTGACATTAAGTCCAAAGTAAAAAAAGAAAAATTCAAGCGTGTTTGTGATCTCACAATTACACACTTTGATTTTACTCACAAATTTAACTTATGTAAAGCCAATCAAATCTTCTAATTAGAAGATATTGTCTGTGCAACTCACAAAAAGTAACTTAAGAAATAAGTCCACATATTTACATATTTCCAGCTCCTCCCCTCCTCAGTTTAATATTAAATTTAACATGTATTTTCAAATGTATTAAAATGAATTTAAATTCCCTTATTTAACTTAATTATAACTTTTCACAATTAATTAAGTAAACAATGATATATACAAGTATATTTTGGTAACTGATTAGTTGCAAATTAATATAGTATTTGATGTGTTTTAAACTTGTATAAAAATAATTACTTTAAAACATTCCTTTTGGTTCTAGAAATATAACTGAGTGGTATGTATAATGTTTTCCTAGGGCTGGAGAGATGGCTCAGGTGTTAAAGACTAGGCTCACTACCAAAAAATATAATGGTTGCGTAGCATGTATGAAACTTTTTATTCAGTCCCCTCTACCAGAAAATAAAATATTTTTTCTCATAGCACATAATCATTTATATAATTAAAATGTAAACATCAGTACTTTAAATTCACATTAAAAGTAGTTAAACATGAACATGTGGCAAAATGTCCTAAACTATGATAGTTCTTTCACAAAAAGTACCATCTCTAGAAAATTATATTTGACAGACTAGTGAGCACAATGGCTATTAAACCTTTCTATACTTATTCAAAGGGTTCATTACTGTTTACGTAGAAAAAATATATTCAATAGCTACTTTAAACATGGATTTCAAAGCTTTGAGATTCTAAAAGCTGAAGTAAAATTTAGCCTTCAGTTTATGGCCAGTAAAATGATAATAATAAGCTTAACTGTTACTCCTCATGGATATAGATCCAAGCACTTTATATCCTCCTGCAGAGATAATTGCTCATCCATATCTACCACCATTCTATTCATAATAGCCAGAAACTGGAAACATCCAACATTTCTATCAACTGAGGAATGAATACTGAAAATATACATTTACACAATGGAATATTATTCCACTGTGAAGAAAATCAAAGCTGTGAAATTTGCAAGAAAATAGATAGACCTTGAAAAAATATCCCCAGTGCGGTTACCTAGACCCAAACAGACAAATACTGTTTGTTTTCACTTATATTAGATTTTAAGCTTTTCATATATGTGGTACAATTAGTATAACAACATAATTTAGGTACCTAGAAATTGACCAGCATGGAATAGGGGATATATCAAGGGAAAGGAATAAGAAGATACTGTTATGGGTAAAGGGAAAACTAGAAAGAGGATAAAACAGGGAGGGAGATGAAAGAAAAGGGTAAAGGTGGGAATATGGGGAGGAACAATTAACACTAAAGAGGACATGAAAAATTATATGAAAATCTGCTACTATGGAATTTTTCTAAAATACATACATACACATAAGTATTAATATATATATTATATGTGAATATATACATTTGAAATCTAAATAGAGTCATCAAATAATAGGGGAGATGATGTTCCAACTACATATTTTATGCTACTATATCACCAAGTAAAAATTCCAGGATTGGGTTGGGTCATTGTCCTGAAAAGGTCCCACAGGACTTCCTAAACCACACAAGCTATTGACACAGTTATTGGTTACTCTATAATATGATGATAAGATCCTTTTGCACACCTACTTATGCTATCTAGCATGTAAAATTCAAGCTGGTGGAAGTTTTATTCCTATTTATATTTATGGTTGTGAGCCTAGCCTTTAACGGCTGAGCCATCTCTCCAGCCCTTTATTCCTATTTTTTAGCATTCAAGATTTCAAGATAATGGCAGGAACTCCGTATGCTACTGGAGGAGAAAGGTAGTTATCTAGTCATCTGTATCACCCAGCTATAAATGATACACTCTGTAACAGTGATCTACCTACAAGATGCACTGGTGCAATAGAGGCAAAGCTATTATGGAAGTAATCAGCCACTTTCTGGATAGATTTAAAACTCTCTCCATAAAATAGAACTGATACTGGACACTGATAAAGCAGCTAAAAAGCTGTGACTACATAGGTCATGCATCTATAGGAAAACCTAATACTATTATTATGCTAAAGTTGCGAAGTAATAAAATGACTCCTAGTAGTATATTGTTACAGCCATAGATCAGTACCTCACTCATTTTTCCTCAGAGAGCCTTCTTTTTTCTTTTTTTAATATGAATAGTCATGTTTTTTATCCATGTATCCCTTGTTTAAAGTCCCTTCCTCCTCCTGCCCCTCCCAGTCACTCTCTCTTCTCCAGCCTGGGTCACACCCAAGGGTCTGATCTCAGACTCTTGCTAGCCGACAGGCCCTAGGCTTTAGCTGTGAGGGGCCTCCTGCAGCAACCCCTAAAAGAAGGGACCTGCCTCCAATGCAAAATGCATTATCAAAGAAGGACTGAGGCCTTTGAAACTCAGACCCCTGTCCAGAGCGGAGTCAGAGTTAGAAACTTACAACTGTTTGTATTTTCTTCTATTTCTTTAAGGCTATTTTTCATATCTTCTTTGAGAGCTCCAGTGATCATCAAAAAGAAATTTTTGGTGTTGCTTCCTTCTGTTTCCTCTTCATTGCTCAGTTCAGGTCTTGTATTTTTAAGATCGCCACTCTGTTCTGGAGTTACCATGTTGTTCTTTGTATTATTATGTAATTTTTTGCACTGACGTTTGCCCATGGCTTCAGTGGTTCACGATTAGATGGCTCCTGTTCAGTTGTGGCACTCGGGCTTGTGCGCCTCCTGTCACCTCTCTGGGCAGGGTCTGAGTCTGTCCTTCAGAGACCCCAGAAGTTATCTGTTCGTTCATTTGGAGGTTGAGGTAGGTAGCTGTGAAAATTCCCTCAGCAGCAGCTGTGGGTATGGTGACAGGCAGACTTTATCTGTGCCTGCTACAGAGTGCGCTGGGACTTACTCTGCAGACAGCACCCGGTCCCCAACACCACAAGTGATAGAGGACTGATCTCTAAGATATATAAAGAGCTCAAGAATCTAGAGTCCAAAACCTTGAATAACCCAATCAAAAAATGGGGTACAGATCTAAAAAGGGAATTCTCAGCAGAGGAACTACAAATGGCTGAAAGGCACCTGAAAAAGTGCTCATCTTTAGCCATCAGAGAAATGCAAATCAAAACAACTTTGAGATACCACCTAACACCTGTTAGATTGGCTAAGATAAAAGGCACAGATGACAGTCTATGTTGGAAAGGTTTCTCAGAAAATTGAGAATCAATCTCCCCAAGGACCCAGCAATACCACTTCTGGGTTTATACCCTTAAGAGGCACATTCACACTCCAAAGGTGTTAGCTCAACTATGTTCATAGCAGCATTATTTGTAATAACAAGAACCTGGAAACAACCTAGATGTCCCTCAACTGAAGAATCGATTAACCATCTGTGGTACATCTACACAATGGAATACAACTCAGCAGTAAGAAAAAACAATATCCTAAAATTCACAGGCAAATGGATGGATTTGGAGAATATCCTCCTGAGCGAGGTATCACAAACTCAGAAAGATAAGCACGCGATCTATTCACTCATTAGTGGTCTCTAAACAAACAAACAAGAAAAAAGCCAAGCATGCCCAGGCTGCAAACCACGACCACTGATCAGCTTGGGATCAGAAACACCTTGGACTGACCCTTCAGATCCCACTCCAACTATAGGAACACCTGACTCACTCTTGAGGGAGGTGGGACAAAACTGGATTTGCCAGAGTGGAGACTGATCTAAGCATTATTGGGTCAGTGGGACCTTAAGACTGTCTGCTCCCTGCCCAGGCAGGGGATGGGGAGTTTTGGAGAAGAAAAAAATGACCTGATGTGGTGAGAGGGGGAAGGGACCTTGAATAAGGATATACAGGGATGAAAAAGAAAAATTCAGAGGGAAAGCTGAACACAAAGTAAATATATATGTAGTAATCTTATTTGCATTATCACCCTTGATAAGTCATACTTATGATTTTTATCTTCTTCATAGTTATTAACTTATCAGCATTTTAAATTCATTTTACTGTTTTTCTTGACAAATACAAAATAAATAAAGAAGGAAAAAAAAAGAAAATTAAGTAAAAATACAAAGAAGAAAAACTTTTGTAGTAAGTTTCACAAAATTAAAATTTTCTTAAGAACTCTTAAAAAAAAGAAAAGAAACTTACAACTGGACAATGTGCAGAGAGTAAGAGATTTTGGAACAGTTCCTAAGTGGAATGTCATCATTACACCCTTCTCCTCAAGGCTCAGGGTTCTATATGGAAAAGGAGGCATGTGGTGATATGTTACACATTTAATAAAACCCAGAATATCAAGAGATTAACACACAGTCAAAAACTAGGCAGACATAGATCAGGCAGTTCTTCATCTTTGAGAACAAGGCCAAACAACTAGGCTTCAATGGCACTCACCTTTAAAGCACAGGGAAAGCCAGGAGTGGTGACCTATACCTCTAATCCCATAGCTACAGAGACAGAGATCTTTCTGAGTTTCTGTGAGCTCTAGGCTGACTACCAAATAGAGTAGTTCATACCTTTAATCCTAACCTGGATGGGATACAGCTGGGCAAGAAGGGTCTTTAAGACTAATTTAGGAAAATAGCAGTAATTAGAAGTAACCAGGAGTGAAGCTGAGGAAGCTGGAAGATAGCTGGGTGAGATTTGGCTTTGGTGTTTTTTCTCTCTGATATTTCAGCCTTTACCCAATATCTGGCTCTGAGTTTCTTTCATTACAATCAGAAATTGTGATACAGAGGCAGAAAGATTTCAAGAGTCAAAGGGGATGGATGACTCCAGAGAAATAGTGTCTTCCATTTACAATAGGGGAGATGCACATATAAACTCACAAAGACTATGGAATAGTGAACAAGGGATGCACAAGTCCATGCCATATGGGTGTCTCAGCACTGAGAAAGGGAAATGAACAAGAAGCTATTTGCAACTAATACTTGATAGGAAAGAGAAAATTTATTTCCTTCAATGGAGCATCACCCACATTGCAGCACAGGCCTCATTCATGATCAGGAATTCTTGACTATGATAAAACAAACTTTATGTTTTGTTGTTGTTCTTATTTTGGTTTGGTTTTGGGTTTGTATGTGTGTGTGTGTGTGTGTGTGTGTGTGTGTGTGTACTTTTTGTTTCATTCTGGTATATTTTATTTTTGTTTTACTTTTTTATCCATATATCTCCTTGCTTCCCCTCTCTTCCCTCCTCCTAATCCCTCCCAGTCCCTCTTCAGCCTCATCCCTCCCCATCCCTGTCCCCAAAATGGCAGGAGGTCCCAAGGTAGGTCAGCTCAGCATCCATCCAGACAAGTCCCATTTCCTCATCCTTTGCTACTTTTTATTTGTTCTGGTTGTTTTTATAGTTCTATGAATTTTTGGTTTTGGGTTTTTCTTTGTTGCTTTTTTTCTGTTTTTAAGAAATATATATGTATATACATATATACATGGAGAGAGAGAGAGAAAGAGAGAGAGAGAACAAAGTTGGACAGAAAAAGAAGTTCTGGGAGTAACTTGGGGTGGAAAGCATGTTCATAATAAGTAGTAAAGATTTAATAATATAAATACATTTAATTAAAATTAACTTTTTGTGACATAGAGAAAAGTACAACTACTATGCATCCTGATAACTTCATAGTAAGTAACAATAACAATAAAAGTAAACCACATTCAGATAGCCAACATGGAACATATCATAGAAGTTCTGCTAACATTATGTCCCCACTGTACTGCAGCTCAAATGAAAGGTATCGTGGCAGCTGGAAGCCAAGGAATAGTAAAAGGAAGTCACACCAAAGAACAAACCTCACACAAGAGATTTATTAGGAGGGAAACAAACAAAATAAACAGGAGGGTGCCTGCCTCTGCTCCAGCAAAAAGCCACAGCAAACTGAACAGTATGAAGAGGATTTATAGACTTTCTTGGGAAGAGGTGGAACTTTTCAGGGTGGAACTTTCTAGGATGGAGATTGGCGGAATTTCATGTCCAGAGATTAGGCTTTTTACTCTGAAGGGTGGGGACAAGGTCCAGCAGTTAGGGCAGTTGGAGTGTTCTGTGGGTGGAACCTGGCAGTTAGAGGTCCTCAGGGGAGGGGCTTAGTCTCATTAAGACTATTTTAATTCTCATGTTACTCCCAGGACTGTTAAAGTTTAGACAACTGAAAAAGTGAATAAATTGCTGCAGATAAAGGGGAAGGTGGCAGCAGAACCCTCATCTCAACAAAAGTACATACTCTGCATCTCATTCACTCTTTAAAAAACTATTGTGCTGATTATTCTTAAATATGAATTTACCACAACTTAACATTATCCAAGAAGGCTATCCAAAACTAGCCTCAGTTAAGGAATTATCTACATTACTTTGGACTATGAACCTGTTTGTGGCGAATTGTCTGCTTAACTGAGGTCAGAGGGTCCAGTCTGGGCTGTACTATTCATAGTAAATTGGTACTGAAATTCTTATGAAAGCAAATTGGGAATAAGCCTGTCAGCCAGTGAGCAGCACACTTCACCATTCCTGCCATGCTTCTTTATCTGTAAAGCACCTTCTTAGGCCAAAGGTAAGACTGTGTGAACAGCAAACAAGCCTGCTTTCAAGGACCTGCCTTGACTCCAGGAGCGATGGATCATGCATGACCTGAATAACCCCCTTTCTCCTATGAATTGATTTTTGGTCAAAGTTTTATTACAGTGCCAGAAGATAAGAAATGAGTACATATACAAATTATTTTTTTGATTTGAATATCATTTCTGTATAATTTACAGTTTGCTCAAATAAGCAAAGTACTAAGTAATATTGAATAATGGGTTTATTATTGTTTGGAAAAATGAGGAGGCCTGGGAGAAAATGTCCTAAAGAACATAGTGAAGAATCAGATAAAAAGTGATGAAAGTCACCTACCAGGAAGAAGAAAGTCTACTAAATAAGGTGGGCTCTCTTCTATGAGCCAGAAGTGACTATGTAAATAAAGCAGATTGAGGGGAGTTGACACAGTATTGAATACAAAATAAAGACAGGCATGAATAAACTAGATCTCATGAGACAAATGGAATCCACAAGGATAATCTGGAATTTAAGTCTGTCAGGGAACCTTCATCAATGTAGATTAACAGAAGACCTGTCTATTAACAAAGAGGTGCACATATGCCTTACCTAAGTCTCTGAAAGGATAAAAGGGATCATTTACAAGAGGGTTTAATAATTTACTTGAGAATACTGTCATTTTGTGGAGAGATGAGACAGCACCTTTACCAGTACCAGGAGCCATTATCAAAAATACAGCTTATAGCAACCGGTACTTCAGATGTCAATCCACCAGAGGAATGTTCAAGCAAGGCCTACAAGAGCAACTACTCTGGGAACTGTTGCTAAAACAGATTGGTATCTTCCTAATACCTGTACTGTAATATGTAATCTCATGAAATGCATATATGTAATCTCATGATTCCATCTCAGTCTTATGAGCACACCTATCTGTGGATGGTCAGAGAGATGGCTTTTCATTCAGCTGTATAATTTTGATATATAAAAAATATACTATGACATGCTTTACAGCCAGACCTATTAACCCATGAGACTATAGACACTTATGAGACTCTGACACTTAAAGCCTGCTTTGTTCCTTTTACTAAGACTAAAACAAACTGCACAAGATTAGCTCATTTTTACCTCATAGTTAGTTCAAACCAGACTAAAGCCCTTTGTATATGAATCAAGAGTCTAAAACTTTAATTACGCATAAGGTTAGAGTCACATGTGTCTACTAAGATTACTAACACTAGCACCCTAAGAAAACCATGCCAATTCTTTGATTTCCATGTCTGCTGAAAATGGACCTATGGCTCATAGTTGTCTTACCTAGGCATCATACCCCCTCTCTGAGGCCTTGGAGCTTTGCTTTGTCAGTTTAATGGCTCTGCCCTTAACTCCTTGAACTTACTTTCACCTCAGTTTAATTAGTTTTTTGTCTAGCCATACTTAGAAATGTAGTATTACACAGGAATCCCCCATTTTCCCTTCTTAGATTTCCCTATTAATTAAAAGTCTCTCTCCCTCTCACATGATCCTGATCCCTTCAAGAGTTCACTGAGGGTTTTTCAAGTCACTTCCTCCTTGAGTCATAAAGGAAGTCTGACAGTCACTGCCTGATAATAACTCTGTCTTTATGACCCTGAAAGAATTCAAGACTTGTGACATTGTTGTGTGCAGAGAACTGCTGATTGTGTAAAAAAAAAAAAACAAAACAAAAAAAACAAAAAAAAACTGGGAACTGTGGAGACTTGGTAAAGAAAGCAGAGAGATAATGAAGTGTACTTAGAACAATAAAGAGATGGGCTAAAGGAGCATGGTGTGAATTGATTCATTTATACACCTTCAGATAATTAGATTCTTTTTTATATTTTTATAGAATAAAGTCTCATTTTTTATCCATGTATCTTCTTGTTCAAACTCCCTTCCCCCTCCTGACCCCTCTGTAACTCTCTCTTCCTCTGCCCCCTTATCTCCTCCCTGGAAAAGGCAAGAGGTCCCAAGGTGGATTAGTTCAGCATCCACTCCAGGCAGATCCACTCTCCTCACCCCAACATCAAGACTGGGTCAGGTGTTTCCCTGGAGGGAATGGGCTCCAAAGTGATTCAGATCACAAGCTGTTCAGTGGTTGTGGTTTGCAGCTTGGGTGTTCTTTACTTTTTCTTTAAAGTCCACTCTTGAGTGAGTACATCCCCTGCTTCTCTTTCTGGGTTTGTGATATTCTCCAAATCCATCAATTTGCCTGTAAATTTTAGGATATCATTTTTTTTCTTACTGCTGAGTAGTAGTACCACAGTTTGTTAATCCATTCTTCAGTTGAGGGACATCTAGGTTGTTTGCAGGATTTGCTATTACAAATAATGCTGCTATGAACTTATTTGAGCTAATGCTTTTGGGGTGTGAATGTGCATCTTTAGGGTATATGCCCAATAGTGGTATTGCTAGATCCTTGGGGAGATTGATACCCAATTTTCTGAGAAACTGCCATGTTGCATTCCAGAGTGGCTGAACAAGCTTACACTCCCACCAACAATGGAGGAGTGTTTTCCTTGCTCTGCATCCTCTCCAGCATAAGCTGTCATCTGTGTTTTTAATCTTAGTCATTCTGAGAGGTGTAAGGTAGTATCTTGAAGTTGTTTCAACTAAAATTTGGGGATCAGAACTAAAAAGAGACTTCCCAGCAGAATTACAGATGGCTGAAAGGCACTTGAAAAAGTGCTCAACATCTTTAGCCATCAAAGAAATTCAAATCAAAACAACTTTGAGATAGTTAGACTCTTTTGGTAGCTTGTAAAGCCTCTCTTGGACTCTGAAAGAAATCCTATATGACAGGCACCTTAAAGCTTTTGTTAAACCACAATATTCAACAATTATAACATTGTCTTAGCTATGCACCAACACTAGAGTTAACTGTGGCTTTTTCACTTGGCCTTCTATATAGTGCCTGAATTTCCTTTGAATTCAAGGATTTTCATTAAAGAGAACTATGAGAGCCGTATTTCTATTTTATGTATAAAATAAAAGAGTAAGATCCCACTTTTTATACTGTGTTTCTGATCTAAAGTTTGGGAGTAAGAAATTAACTTATGGCTGGCAGCAGAGCTTGGAGAGATAACTCACTTGCCACTCAAGTTGGAAACCTGAGTTCCATCATCCAGTTTTACATAACAACTGAAGGTGGAAACTGGCTCCATAAAATTGTACCATCTTCCACATGAGCACCATGACATATATGTATATACATCTATATACAAACACAATTCAGAAAATATTAAATTAATTTTGGCAATGCCTAAAGATCCATCTGATTGTTTTCCTAACACTTACAAAGTTGAGGCAGGAAGATTAGAAATTCAAAGTCATTTTTGGCTACATAGCATGCTCATACAGGCAGCCTGGGCTACATGGGATTAAAAAGCAGGAGGAGAAAGAAGTTAGCCATACTCTAATTTCTCTGTCATCATTGGTGAAACTGAGACTATTGTAAAGTAATTGATTTTGTCAAGGTACGAGGTACCAGACTTAAAGTAGTGCAAGTCCTCTAGTAAGTAATGTAGAAAGGCTGTAGACTTTTAATGAACCCCCTATCAAAATATAACTAAGTTTTTCTTGTTAACTCATAATATAACATGTTTTTAGTTAAATTGAAAACAAAGAAATATCAGAAAAACAGAATACAAAAAGCATGTTAGTACTGAAGAATGTAGCTATGATTAGTTAACAAAATGAATGGGGTAGCTGTAGTAGGATGTTTCAAAATAGATACATTACAAAATCAAAGTGGAAAGCAAATAGGGAGGCTCAGTAAACATACTCTAAAATTTTGATCTCTAGTATCAAAAAAGAAATCAGTTTCATATAGTAGCAAACTAAGAAACTAACAAAAGTCTCTACTGAAAAAGATATGCCATGTATGTCTTGGTACGTAAGATAATAAGTTAAACAAAACATAAACTCAGAATTTAAAAAATTTTGAAGTAGCATTATATAACAGAAATATATATATATATATAATGGAAGCAAAAGCAATAGATAATAAGTTAGATCTCTTATGACTTCTAACATTGAAATTAGTTATGAAACAAATTATATATGTAGATGTGCATAAAAAATAAAATACATGATGTACATTAAGTAATTATTGCTAAATAAAAGAAACATTCCTTTTGAAACTGTAAAATTTAAAGTGTGCTCAAAAGTTAATATGTTGAAAGAGTGAAGTACAGACACTATTCACATGACAAGAAACAAATAGGAAATGGGTGGAAACTAAGATACACAAGGAACACAGGAATCTATGAAATGTGAGTTCCAGAGAAAACAATAAAGCTATGGATGTAGAAGACCAATAAAAGTAATAGTTCTGAGTGAAATATTTCTTTACTAACAATTATAGTAGAGGATACAGCAATTAGAATAACAGGGAGAAAATAAATGCATGACACAAAATATGAAAATAGACAAAATGATACTAAAAATAAAACTTTTCAGAACATTTTTATCAACAACATAAGAAAAACCTCAAAGAGAATTATATTTTAATATAATTAGTATATGCATTTATATACACATGTATTATATAAGTTGCCACAAAAACATACGAAGTCTATCGCCACAATCATTAAGATATTAACAGTTAAATATCTTCATGCACACACAACTAATACAAACATAACAAAAGAAATCCAAATGTTTTAAACAAAGATCCAACAAATCTGATGGAATTATTTGTAGTCTAAGTTTTTTATAGTAGAAAAAAAGTGAAAAAACTCTATAAATTAATGTGAGGGAGGAATATCCTACTAAACTATATGGAAACAACATTATAATTATGAAGATGTTTTAGCATGTGTCAAACTTTGTACAACAATCAAACCTGATTTACATTTTCCCAGGTACTCAGGAATGATTTATGAGAACAAAAATGTATTCATATAATACTATCATTTATTTATTATTATAGAGAAAAACTAAAGCTAACCCTATAGGTTTGTAAAAAAAATGTTGAGTTTAATTCCCTTTATTAATTTTAAAGAAAGTAAAAATAAGTCTATCCTTTGGTAAAATTGAAAACATTTTACGCTTCTATTATCCTTCAAAATAGTTTCTATTATAAAGAGTGGAAATATTTGTAGAGACAAAAGAGAGATGCAATTTTTTTAAAATTCAGGATTAATATAAGTTTAATTTTTACTGTTACTGCTTCTATGCAAATTGTATTAAGTTCTTATTTTATTAAGAATAGTAAGATATATAAAAATACATATAATATAAAGAAATAGTAGTATAAAGAAAAATAAAGTAATTAATGGAGATAAAAATGATCGTTTGTGCCAGAAAGGTAAGAGACTTAGAAGATTTACTAGAGTTAATCAAAGGCCATATTCAAATGAACCGTTTTTGAGATAAATCTTTCTATGTGGACAAATAGGTCTTCCTATATGGATAGTTCTTCCCATGTCTGTCTCTGCACTTGCTATACTCCAATTCATCTTCCAAATTACTGAGATTGTATGAATATGCCATGAAGCCTGATGCTTAAAATGGATTTTAAATTCTCATCTTTTTATAACTAACACAAATTGAACATAGCTAAGATCAAATCTTTTTTTTTTTTAAACTTTATTTATTTATTTATTTGCCTTGGTGTTTGCCTGGAACTGGAACTACAGACAGTTGTTAGCTGCCATGTGGGTGCTGGGAATTGAACCCGGGTCCTCTGGAAGAGCAGACGGTGCTCTTAACCGCTGAGCCATCTCTCCAGCCCCCAGATCAAATCTTTATAGTGAGATGCAAACAATAACAAAAAGGTTATCAAGACTCTCTGAAGGGGACCTAGTGGATGTAAAGTGCTCTACTTCATAAAAAAAGCTGTCAGTGAACTTTCATTGCTCCTCAGATGACAAAATTAAACCAGAAACTGTGACATTTTAAAGAGTGTGTGAAAACTGAGATTTGACAATTTGTTGGATTAACTTTTCCTGGGAAGAGATGATCGGACATCTAATCATGTTGGATTGGCTCCAATGACAAGATCAAATAATGACTTCATCAAAATCTAACTTTGATGAGTTTACTAGGCTTTTAGTACAAGGCTCAGGTGAAAAGAAACATACGGGGGTGTGGGAGATCCTGGAAACACCTGCATCACCAATTCTCATCCACTTGTGAGTGGCAAGCTTAGTGAAAGCTACATTATCCTCTATTTTTAATTAACTATTGCTCTATTTTTTAAACTTTATTTATTTATTATTTATTTATTTGCCTTGGTGTTTGCCTAGAACTGGAACTACAGACAGTTGTTAGCTGTCATGTGGGTGCTGGGAATCGAACCCGGGTCCTCTGGAAGAGCAGACGGTGCTCTTAACCGCTGAGCCATCTCTCCAGCCCCCACCTTTGCTCTATTTTAAAACTTTTACGTTTTATATAATCTAGCATACTCTCTCTCAATGATTGGGTTAACACCCTTCTGGGGTTGTTTATTACATGATCTGCATAGCAGATATTTACATTATGATTCATATCAGTAGCAAGATTATAATTATGAAGTATCAACAAAGTAATTTTATGGTTGGAGGACACCGCTATATTAGGGAAGTAGAGAAATATTGTTTAAGCATCTCCCAAGATCACTTGAATCTGGGGAGGAGATTGTAGCTACAATTTTTGGAAGGTCATCTAATGCTCCCAGAGTATGCCAATAGCTCCATTATTATTACTTACACCAGCCTACTGCTATAGTGCTTCTCACAAGTTGTCATGCCTACCATGGACAAAGCCCAGTACAGAGAAAAATACAGGTCTCACACTGACCTTATGAAAGCAAAAAGTCCCAAGATTAGCCCACATATATTGATATAATGAGTAGGAAGAACATGCCTTAAAACAAAATATTCTAAGGTGCCTTCCACAGACAATCCATGTCCTCCTCTATCTGCTATCCTATTTACCCATGAATCTAGCATAGATTTTTTTTTGTGAATTAAACTATCTCTAGGATTGTTTACTATATATTTATTTATACATCTGAACTATTTCTTCTAGTTTTGTTTGTTAAAGTTTTTGGACAAAAGAATTATACACCTTAATATCTATTTTTCTTCCGTTCAGCATTTTCTTTCTGAGGTATATCCATGATTTTGGCTGTAATTGTAGTTTATTTATCTTCACTTTATTACATTTTCCATGTGGATACCACACATAGAAATATTTATTATTAAGACTAAGGAAATTCAGAATTTTCAAAATATAATTTGCTCCTCAGAAAAATGTTAGAATATTTACTAGAATCATTATCCAAATTAGTAGTTTTAATTTTTTTTTTAATTTTAGGTGTTTGAGTGTTTTCCTTTTATGTACAGATACATATGTGTACTATAGGTATGAAATATCTGAAGAGGCCAGAGAAAGACATCAGATTCTCTTGAAGTTCAATTATAAAAACGGTATGCCATTATGTGAGTGCTGGAAACAGAAACTGGGTGATCTGTGAGAGCAGGAAATTACTTTACCCCCTGAGTTATCTCTCCAGCTCTCTAAGCAGTATTTCTGGCTCTAGGACAAAATCCTCTTCAAATTAAATATGCAATACCAAAATATCTTTCTCAGTTTGAAATGCATATAGATCTCAAATTCACTATCAGTCATTCCTAAAGCTATTTGCTACAAATATGTCGTTAACTATAGTTAAAGTTTCTAAAACACCAAAGTTAGCTTAGATAAGGTGAATCATGTTCATTGTGATATCTGATAATTTTCTATTTAAATTTTAAATATAAAATTGTGAAAATAACATTTTATTAGTAACAAATTTTGGCAATTTTGTCTCAAATTTTGTTTTGAAGCTTAAAAATAATGGTGTAAATTTGAACCTCCTATGGAGCTATCAAATCCCTACAAATTAAATGGAATGCTATTTGACTAGTCATGGTTAATCTTGTCAATCTGATCAGATTTATAACTATATTTAAAGATAGTGAGGTAGGCATGCTTGTGTATCTGTGAAGGCAATACTTTGAAAATTAACTAAAGAGGAAAGACTCACGCTAAGTTTGGAAATGGCCATCTTAGGAGTCCAGAGCCCTTGTGGAAGAATGATGAGATGATGGAGAAAGTGAACAGAATACCGTCTTCTCCTTTTTCCTGCATCCTTGACCACCAGGAAGTGCATTGCTCTTTATACAAATCTTTTCCTTAGTGGTTTAGAACAAAACAAATAATGAAAGACAATGTTTTATGACTCTATTAGTAAAATGAGGTTTGTGATCCTATCAGGCCAGAGGTCCAGACCCACCCATGGTTGCTTTTCCCCCCAGAAATGACTCAGATACTTATATTAATTTCATCCTGTTTGACATATGACTCAGGCATATTGCTAGCTAGCTCTTTCATCTCAATTCAACCCATTTCATTCATCTGTCTTGACATGTGGCCAATGGCTCATCTGTGTTACCTTACATGCTGATTCTTTGGCAATTGGATCAAGTTTCTCTGTCTGAATCAGCCTTCCTTCTGCTTGTGCTTCAATTTCCCTGCCTACGGTGCCTGGCATAGGCCAAAACAATTCCTTTATATAAAGAATAATATTCACAGAATACAGAAAAACATTCTCACATCATATCACATATTTTATAATAATATCATATTTAGACATTGACATCTATATTTGTGTACACACATAGATACAGAGTTTGACTAGAGCTATATGTATATGTTTCAGTGATGAGAACTAAAAATTTGCCCAGACTTATTATATTTGCATGAATAGAGTAGACAAGAGTGAATTTGTTTCAAGAAGGTGTTAATCTCCCTCTCTACCCTAGGACTGGGGTCTTGACTCATACTTAGCTATGAATCTCTGCATCTTCTTCCTTCAGTTGCTAGTTGAAGGTTCTATAATGACAATTGGGGTGGTCATCCATTTGATTATATGGTAATACCAGTTTGGACACCTACTCTACTGTTACTTGGAGTTTTAGTCAGGATCATCATTGCGGGTTTTGGGGTATTTTTCTAGCACTAGGTTTCTCTTTAGCCCCTCAATGGCTCCATCTATCAAGATATCTATTTTGTTCTTCTCCCTCTCTGTCACTCCCCCATCTCAACCATCCCATTTCCTCATGATCTCTTTCCACTTTCTTTATTCCCTCCCCAATATGATCCCAATTCACTCTGGATATCTTCTCTAGTTCCTCTTCTGAGTGGGAAAGAAGTATCCATGGATGTTTCTCTTAGGTTTCTCGTTGTTACCTTGCTGCTCAAGGGTTTTGGGTTATAGCCTGGTTATCCTTTCTTATGTCTAAAATTCCCTGTAAGCAAGTACCTACCATATTTATCTTTCTGGTTTTGTGTTACCTCACTCAGAATGATATTTTCTAGATCCATCTGCCTGTAAATATCAAAATGTCATTTTTTTAACTGATGAATAATACTTCATTGTATAAACATACCCCAAACCACCATACTTTAAGAATTATAAAGGGCAACAGAAAACAATGAAAGGAATACACACCCAGCAAAGATAAGACCAGATATCACCACCTAGAATTACAATCATCCCAAACTCAGACTCCAAAACACCAACATAAAAACACGTCTAACAGCAAGGGCAATATGTGTTGACCTAAAGCCCAACAACCCTACTTTTGAGAGCCCTGAGAAATTCAATCAAGCTGAAGATCCTAACAAGAACTTCAAAATAGCTTTCATGAATATGTTAGAGGTCCTCAAAGAGGAAATGAGTAAATCCATTAAAATAATATCTTAAAACACAAACAGTGGGAGAAAATGAATAAAACAGTTATAGATTTGCAAGTAGAAACAGAATCAATAAAGAAATCCCAAGCACTCAGAAAATAAAAATTTAGGACCTTGAACAGGAACCTCTGAGGCAGGCCTCACCAATAGACTATATAAGATGAAAGAAGGTTTGCAATCATTCAAGACAAGAGAAGAGAAATGGAACCTTCTGTCAAAAAATATTAAATCTAAAAATATTCCTGGTCCAAAACATTTAGAATATCTGGGACACTATGAAAAGACTAAATCTCTGAATAATAGAAATAGAGAATAGAGAAGACATCTGGGTCAAAGCAAATAAAAATTTCCAACAAAATCATAGAAGAAAGTTTATAGACATAAATAAGGAGTTGCCTATCCATGAATGAGAAACAGAACAACAAATAAACTGGAACAGAAAAGAAACTTTCCATAGCACATAATAATCAATATATCAAATGTACATAGAAAGAAGAATATTAAGAATGCAAAAGGAAACGAAGCAAATAATATATGAATGCAGATATTTAGAATGACACTTGCCTTCTCTGTTGAGCCAGAAGAGCATAGACTGATATGCAACAAGCTCTAAGAAAACACAGGTGTCAGACCTGACTACTATATGCAACAAAAATTTCAGATAGATGGAGAAAGAAAGACATTCCATGATAAAACCAAATATCTAAGTATAGCCCCATAGAAGGGGCTAGGGATAAAACTTCAACCAGAAAGTTTTAATTAAGCCAAAGAAAATATAAGTAGAGGAATAAAGAACATCAATCCACAAATAAAAACCAGAGAGGAGGGAAAGAAATGCACATCTCAAAAACAAAATGATGGAAATTGATAAACAATTCTCATTAAAACAAGAACCTCAAGTTTAATCTTCATTTTATAGCTTTTCTCTTCACCATTATTTATAACAACTTGTAGCCAACACTGTAAACGGAGAGAAACATCCATAATCCATTTTTTTTAAGGAATGTGGGCATAGTTCTCTACACTACTTCCTGCTGATTGGGGGAACTAGTAATCTTACGAGAAAATTTAGAATTCAGGTCAAGTCCTGACTGAAGTATTCTGTAAAGCTGGCTCATCTCAGCCAGTTTGCTTGAAGCTGTTCTGGATGCAGAGCTCAGAGGAAACTATAACAAAGGTGCTCTGAAATGGATTGTTTGCATTGTCTGTTCACAATGGAAGTTTTTACGGGGTCTTTCTTTATCAATCCTAGTTTTTCTTAATCCAGAAAGAATCCACAACCTCTCATTTTCTCTGGAAATAAAAAAGAAAACCTCATCTTCAAGGTAACATATATTTTCATTTTGATTTTGAATTGAATCATTTATAAAATATATAAGTTGGATTAATCCAGCATCTATAATCAAATGTCTCTTAGTTCCTCTTGCTCCTTCCTCAGCACTCAAACAATTCAGACAACATAACATACATTATCTAGACTCTGTGTATTTCCCACCTTTATATGTCATATATTACTTTATTTCTTTTTTAAGACCTCAATCTTTTTTTTTTTTGCTTCTGTTTTTTTCTCTCCCAAGCCTACGCATATTTTAAAATACACTGTGAACCCTTGAGAAATTTTTTTTTCCTGAATCTGTCTTTACTGTTGATCTCTTTTTCTGACCCCACAATTAATCTGCTAGGGACTAATTAGAATTAAAGGCTCAAATAAGGTTGCTTGATCTACTCAGCTCCTTGATCTGTGAGAGCTTAACTTTATGGCAGAAGTACTGGCAAAAACCCCATTTACCTTCCCAACTCTGGGGAATATTAGGGTCCACACTGCCCCTACATCGAGCACAGCTACCCAATACACATAAACCTTATTTAAGTGTTTTGCAGAAGGGGCTTTTAAAAGAGCCTTTAATGGACTTTAAACAAAAAAAAAAGCTTAGCATGTCTAAGCTGCAAACCACGACCACTGAACAGCTAGGGATCTGAAATACCTTGGACTGACACACCTTAGAGCCCATTTCCTCCAGAGAAATACCTGACTCAGTCTTGATGTGGGGGATGAGGAAAGCAGATCTGCCTGGAGTGGATGTTGAAGTAAGCTACCTTGGGACCTTCCGACCTCCTGCCCTTGTTGGGGAGGAGATGAACTGATAGAGAGAAGAGTGAGTGACTGGGAGGGTCAGAACAGAAAAGGGAGCCTGAATAAGGGGATACATGGATAAATATATATATATATATGACTTTGATAATCAATAAAGTAATACATCTTTTTCTTCTATCCAAAAAAATAAAAGGGCCTTTAAGTTTTGTTATTAAAGCTGAGTCAGGAAGCCTTTTTTTTAACATGAAAAGTATTATTAATTATTCAAAATATATAACTTAAAGCATACATTATGGTGAAAATGAAAATAACCGTATGTAATTAAATATTAATGATAATATATAAAATTTTTAAATGAATAGGTCTCATAATAATAACTCATTAACATAAAATCTGAAAGCTCTAGAACAAAAAGAAAACTAACATCCAAAATTAGTAAATGACAGGATAGCAAGAAATAATCAAACTCAGAGATGAAATCAATAAAATAGAAACAAATAAAGAACAATGCAAAGAATCAATGAAATCAAGAGCCAAATCCTTGAAAAAAAATCAATAAGATTGACAAATCCTTCATCAAATTAATTCAAAGAAGCAATGGAAATTTCCAAACTAACAAAATTAGAAATGAAATGGCAGACATAGCAGAAACCAAGTAAATACAGAAAAAGCAAGAGGATTTACTTCAAAATCCTGTATTCCACCAAGTTATAACATAAAAATGAAATAATTTTCTCAAGCTATACTACCTAGCATAAATTGGATCAAAATCAGATAAGCAGTTTAAACAAATATTTAACTTTTAGTAAAATAGAAACAATAATAACTCTTCCAGTTGGAAGTTTTTTTAATGAAAAACTAAAAAAATAACAAAATCAGAAGCCCTCCTAAATTTAAATGACAAATGGACTGGAACAGAAATTCAGGAAACATCTTTCAAAATAGCCTAGGGAAAATTGCACTCGGGATGTAATGTATAAAAAAAAAATTCAGTTTTTTACTGGAAAAGTAAAAAAATAACAAACAAATGAATAAACAAACAGAAAACTCCAGAAATATATGTTTTTATCACAGAACTCTGCCAGACTTTTAAGAGTTAACTCTAATAATCCTCAAATTATTCCAAAAATATAAACCAAATAGACATTGCCCAATTCTTTTTACAAGACCACAGTTACTTTGATACCAGATTTAAAAAAAAAAAAAGAAAAAGAAAGGAAATTACAAACCAATTTCCATCATGAATGTAGATGCAAAGTTCTCAATAAAACACTAACAAACTAAATCAAGAACATATGAAAAACTTTATGTACCATGACTAAGTAGTCTTCATCCAATAGATGCAGGATGGTTCAACATAGGAAAATCTGTCAATATAATCTACTATATAAAGAGATTGGAAACCAAAATACATGGGACTATCTCATTAGATGTAGAAAAGCACTTAACAAAATCCAACATTCCTTCATGATAAAAGTTTTTGAGAAGTTAGGTATACAGAAGATGTACCTCAATATAATAAAGGCAGTTTGCAGCAAGCCTATAGCCAACATCAAATTAAATGGAGAGAAACACAAAGAAATTCCACTAAAATCAGGAACAAGGCAAGATTGTCCACTCTCTACATCTCTATTCACCTACTACTTGAAGTGTTTGCTACAGCAATATGACAGCTTATAGACATGGGCTATCCAATTTGGAAAGGGTGAAGTCAAAGTGTCCTAATTTGAAGATGACATAATATTAAACTGATAAGAACAGATACTACACTTGATCTTAGATGTAATTTTATACCTAAATGATCATGAAAGATTTTACAGTTCATAAAAAATTCAACAATGTTGCTGAATACAAAATTAGCACAGAAAAATCAGAAGCCCTACTAAATTTAAATGACAAATTGACTGGAACAGAAATTCAGGAGACATCTTTCAAAATAGGCTTGGGAAAAGTGCACTCAGGATGTAATGTATAAGAGAAGAATAAAAGAATTTAAAAAATGACTTTAAGACATTGAAGAAAAAAATTGAGATATCAGAAGATGGAAAGGTGTTCCATGCTCATGGACTGTAAAATTTAATATCGTGAAAATGATCATCTTTTCCAGAAATTTATAGATTCAATACAATACCATCAAAACTCCAACATAATTCTTCACAGAATTTGAAAGACAATTTTCAGCTCCATATGGAAACACACACAATTGACAACAATAACCACAAGACAGCTACACTTCTGCCTGATAAAAGAACTACTGGAGATGTCACAATCACCACCTTACTGCAGTACCATCTGTACTACAGAGCTATAGCCATAAAAAACATTACTAGCATCAAAAAAGGAGATATACTAATCAATAAAATAGAATTGAAGACACCATAATAAGTCTACACACATAAGGACAACTATTTTTCATAGAGAGACCAGAAATATACACTGGGAAAAAAACAAACAATATCTTCAACAATTGGTGCTGATAAAAACTGAATATTTACATGCAGAATACAAATGGATTCATATGTATCACACTGCACAAAACTCATCTCCAAATGGGTCAAAGACCTGAACATGAGGCCAGATACAGTGAACCTGATAGAAGTGAATGAAGGGAATAGTCTTTAATTTATTGGTCCAGAAAAAGACTTCTTGAAATAATACTGATAGCACTGACACTAAGAACAAATAATAGTGGACATCATAACACTGAATAGCTTCTGCATGTTAATGGACTCCATCATTCATACAAAGCACAGGCTACAGAACTGGAAGAGATTTTTACTAACTACACATCTGATGGCTGGCTATAAAGTACTTAAAAAAATACCTGGGCATATAAACACAACAATTATTCTGATGGAAAAATGGGGTAAACAAATATAGTATGTACTCACTCTTGAGTGGATACTAGATGTAAAGCAAAGAAAAATTATGGTACAACCCAGAGCTCCAGAGAAACTAACAAGGAAGACTCTAAGAATAACACATTGATTATTTTGGGAAGGGGAAAGAGAAGAGATCACCAGAGTAAACTGGGGTGAGGGGTAACAATAGAGGGGAGGAGGTAGGAGATGAGACCATAAGAGAACAGGAAGGTCAAGCTGGGGGAAGGATGGACATGGAGAACAATGAAAGAGATATCTTGATAGAGGAGACATTATGGGGTTAGGGAGAAGCCTAGTGCTAGGAAAACCTCAGCAATCTACAAAGATGACAGATTGCTTAGACTACTAACAATAGTGGAAAGGGTGTCTGAACTGGACGGCCTCAGTAACCAGATCAGTGAATAATCTAGTATCTGATGGAAGCAGATGCAGAGATCCATAGCCAAGCACCTGGTCAAGTTCCACAAATCCAGCTGAAAATAGAAAAGAGGGATTATATGACCATGGGGAGGTCAAGATCATTATGGCAAAATCTACAGAGACAACTGTACCAAGCTCATAGGAACTCGTGAACTTTAGACCAACAGTTGTGGAGCCTGCATGGGACCCAACAAGGCCCTCTGCAAAAGGGAGACAGTTGTGTAGCTTGGACTATTTGCGACACCCCAAGTAGTTAGATCAGATTTATTCCTGGTGAATAAGCGGGTTTTACAGAGCCCATTACCTACTGTAGGTGAGACATATTGCTTATCAGTAATGCATGAGGCAGAAGCTTGGTCCTGGCTCAACTGAATAAACCAAGCTCTGATAATTCCCCATAGGAGACCTTACTCTTTTGGAGGAAAGGATGGGTGGGGAGCGGGGCGCGGGGCAGGGCGCTAGGTTAGGGAGGTAGTACGAGATATTAAAGGGAGATTGTGTTTCATATGTAAAATGAAAAAATCTTAAATAAAAAGAAAAATGGGCTAAAGATTTAAGCAGAGAATTCTCAAAAAAGGGAAGTAAAATGACTGAGAAGCACTTGAAGAAATATTCAACATTCTTAGTCTTCAGCAAAATGCAAACCAAGATAATCTTGAGATTTCTTTTTACACTAATCAGAATGGTCAAGATCAATAAAACAAATGACAGTTCAAGCTGGAAAGGATGTAGAGTAAGAGGAATTCCTATCCATTGCTAGTAAGACTGTAAACTTGTACAGCCACCATTGAAAATCAGTGCAGTGGTTCCTCAGGAAAATGAGAATCTACCTGAATATCCAGCTAAACCACTCTTGGGCATATAAACAAAGGATACTTCAAAGTACTGCAAATACACTTGCTCAACCATGTACACTCTTGCCCTATTTATAATAACTAGAAAGTAAAAACAAGCTGGATGTCCATCAGTGGATGAATGGATAAGGAAAATGTGGAATATTTGTACAATGGGATATTACACAGTCATTAAAAAATTGAATTCATGAATAGAACCAAAAAAAAAAAAAAAAAAAAAAAAGATCCTAAGTCTGACCCAGAAAGACAAAATGGTGTGTTTGCTTATATGTGGATATTAGCTGCTAAGCTATACATAAGTAAAATATAATCCATTTAATCAGCGGTTAGGTGGTGGTGGAGAGAGAAGCTCCATAAGAAGGGGAAATAGAATAGATAGTTATGGATGGAGGGAATGAGCTAAAATGGGAGAACCACACAGGGAAGCTAAGGAAGACCAAGCTGAGGGTGAGAATAAATATCTGGAAACAGATAAAACTAAAGGACATTTGAGGGGTCATATGGAAACCTAATTCAGAAGAAAATCTTTCTGTAATATATACATTTCTAAAGATTATCACACAGTTTATCCTTTTTACTTCCAAGTATTCATTGCCACAAGTCATTCGTCATGTTTGAGGCCTGGCTACACCATAAATAACAGGCTCTAACTGGGGATCCTCCTGGATATCCTGTTGCTATCCTGTGTCTTGGAACAGTTGCTGTTTGGGAATCGTAAATTCATTCCCTTCACAGGCTCCAAGAGTACATAGATGAGGTGGATGTGGAGGTGGACCAACTCACTGTTCTGATTCTGGCCTAGGTAGTAGTTGGGTTGATCAGCTTGATAGCTTTCGTTCATTGTCACTTCCTTGGCAAGCTCTCCAGTTCTGCCTTGGCTAGCCCACCCAATGCAGCCTACAGCAAAAAGCATCACCAGTTCTGCTCTAAGGGCCTCAGATCTGGGACCCCTTATAATACCATGGCTAGCTCTACTCTTGCCCAGGCAGGGCCTTCTCTCCTGATTACTGTAGTGGAAATACAAAGAGACAGGTCTTCTGCTCTTCTGCTCTCACACAAAGCTGACTTGCCTGTGTCCGACAACAGGATCAGATCTAGTGTTGCCCGAACATGGTGCAGGGCCTGCTCTTCCCTGTGCTGCAGCTGGTACCAGGCAGGGCTAGCTCTCTTTGCTAGCTAGCTGACTAGACTAAGAGGAATCAGTTGAGTTCCACACACAGTAACACATAACATCAAAATTAAGGTGAAATACTCAAGGTAGACGTCTAGTCTTAATATGAGTAGCAAACATACAGGCACACTTATATGTCTACAAAGTTATCTCCCCCACACCTTCTGACACCTACCCACCAGTTTTTAACACAAGGTAAAAAAACCTTGCATATTCTGCACTATCAAAATTTTAAAAAGGGATTGCACAGGAGGCAAAATATCTGGTTAAAATTTACTTTTATTAACTGCAGATGATGTTAATTTCCTTGAGTTTCAAGATTGCAGATGATTAAGTGAAATATCAGGTAAATATTTATGTTGGAGAGCATTTTTAATAAATTTATGTTATCTGTTGAGAGCTATATAACATTAATATTGCCATTGTTTAAAATAGCAACTAAGTAGAACACACAGTAACTTACACGAACAAGTTAGATACAGTAAGTTTGATTAGGGGAGAATTTATATAAATGAAAAATAATGAGCAATGTGTCCATGCAGTTTAGTCCCCTTTTCCTGCTTTTTAGAAAAATGTGTCATCAGTAGAGGAAATCCGAAGGTCCTATTTTTAGGATTAAGATTCAGAAATCACAGAGAACAGATATGGTAACAACAAACTGAACAGTACAAACTCAGCAATTTTAGGTTATATTATTTCTAAAATAAGAAACCACCTGTGTGACCAATGTATCTCTAATACAGGGCAAATAGAACAGATTACAAACATTCTCCCAGGCCCCCTCAGAGTAGATGGCTGATTTAGTGTCATTTTCTCTTCTTTGTTGATTCCAGCAGGACCCAAATACAAGCAATATGAACTCTGTTGTCACCTATAACCTTTCTGTGATGAAGTAAAGATTGAATCTTTGTCTCCTGAGTCCAGGACAATGTAAGGCTTGTCTAGAAAATCTTTTTTCAGTATACTTAACTGTTGTAAGATTGATAACCTGAGGCTATAGGTAAGTCTAAAAATAATATTGACAAATTTATAGCAAAACAACCAAATTCAGAAATAGGCTAGATTTAAAGAGATACACATGGAATATAATTTTCACATTTAATTTTCTATAAACTAGGATTTTTCACACACATCTTCCAATTCCTCTAGCATTCTTAATCTAAGATTAAAGTGTCATTTATGCCTTCACTAAACAAAACGATTGTCATACTGTGGTACACCCCAAAAATTTAAAGATGGCTCAAAATAGTAAATGTGTTTCTTCTTCATAAACTGCAGTTTTCTGATTCTTTACACAGGCAAGTACTTCCCATTGTAATGCTCTGTAATATGCAAAACTAATAACTATACGCTATAAAGTTATAAACGAAATTAACATTTTCAAAATATAACCGTCCTTAGTGCTTCTTTTCTGCCAGCAAAGTTCTCAGGAATGCAGGGCCCGCCACTTGTTCAGAGGGCCACGTTCGGGGATGTATTTGACTCCACAACCATCAGGGATGAGGCGTTTCGCTGCCACCTTCTCTTCAAATTCATCAGCATTGAACTTGGTAAAGCCCCACTTCTTGGAGATGTGAATTTTCTGGCGGCCAGGAAACTTGAACTTGGCTCTGCGCAGGGCTTCGATCACATGCTCCTTGTTCTGCAGCTTGGTGCGGATGGACATGATGACCTGGCCAATGTGGACTCTCGCCACGGTGCCTTGCGGTTTCCCAAAGGCGCCTCGCATGCCAGTCTGGAGCCTGTCGGCACCCGCGCAGGACAGCATCTTGTTAATGCGGATGACGTGAAAGGGATGCAGCCGCACTCGGATGTGGAAGCCATCCTTGCCACAGCTCTTGACCATGTACTTGTTGGCACAGATGCGAGCGGCCTCCAGGGCTTCAGAGGAGAGCTGCTCGTACTCATCCGACACCATGTGGCCACAGAGCGGGAACTCGTCCACCTTTGCCTTCTTCCGACCCAGGTCAAAGATGCGGATCTTCGCATCGGGGACCCCTCGGCAGAAACGAGACTTGGGGTACGGCTTGTTCTTACAGTACCGGTAACAGCGAGCAGGGCGACGACCCATGGCGACAGCAGGCGCTTCTACCACCGTGTGTGCTCACCGCCAGCAGCAAAATGGAGGCCCGGCTTCTGTCTGTTACCCATAGAGCCTTGCGGGAACCATAGAGTTTTGAGGAGGACTTGAAGATAAACCTTCCCTCCCAGCCTTCGGGTCACTCTGCGCCTGCGCAGGCCTCAGTGGTTGTGTGGTCTGCGCCTGCGCAGGCGTCGGTGGTTGTGTGACTAGTGCCTGGCTTCTGTTAGGCCAGTGAAAGAAAGCAAGGGGCCGACATCACAAAAGCAGGGATTTGGTTTTGTCCAAATTGATCTTGAATTTAGAAGTTTGACCTTAGGCTTTGCAGTATATTAAAAAAAAAAAAAAAAGTCATCTACATTTAAAAACCTCCCTCCAGTTACTTGACATGTCTGCAGTTTGGCTAAATAATAATCGGCTTTTCAGCGTTCTTATCTCACCGAGCTTTGTAGATCATTTATTTTTTGAAAAGTGAAGGAACAGATTTTCTGCTTCATACGCATGTATGGCTTGGCATGAATGCTTTAGTAAGGCCCAGAAGATGGGAGCCGGTGGAAATGTGATAAAGATGTCATTTGTATGTATGATATGGTAGTTGCTTTAAAATATGAAACTTACTTCTAAATGGTATCTACAAAATTAATTGAAATGCCAACTGAATGTTTTAACTTAAGGTTCTCAGTGTTTTCTAGTGTTAAAATGGCTACAAACTGAAGAATATGTTCTAAACAGTCTTCACTTAGCTAATAATGAGTTTAATAAAGATCTTGACATTTAACTTTTTTTTTTTTAATTGACACGTGGGCCAGAAGTTAATAAAGAAGTTACAATTTGCAAGCAGGGTTTGCATTTATTCAGTTTTTCAAAAATTCTTTTTATTTGTTATTTATCCTTTATGCTATTTCACAAGCCCATTATCATGCAAAGCAAAATGCCCCAAGTATGAATTTATCCTGATAATTTTTTTAAAAAATAGAAACAGACAAATACTTTATATTGTAACTCTTGTCATGTAAAGATTTAGAGAATACTCATGTTATAATTCAATTAAAACATGGGATATACAGAATTTTCCCACTAAAGTTTGAAACTCCTATGTGGTGGCTTCATTACCTTTAAAGTTCAGATTCATACTTGAAAGACCAAAGGGCAAAAAATGCCTCTAGCATGGAAGCCCCTAACTTGTACAGGCTGTACAGTCTACTTCCCTTTTTCACTAGATAAGTAAAGACTGTTCTTAAATTGATCTTGCAAAATTTGAATGCAAGATAGGTCATAAGACTAATTGCTATTTTGCCTTTTGTATTCAAATTTGATTAGTCTGCTGGTAAAGATAACTAGAGCAACTATAAGGCATATATATTAAAATTAGATCTTACCTACATATAGACAGAATACATGCATGTAATATTGTGGTTTTTGCATTTATAAGACCAGGGCTGATATGGTGAGAGATTGCATCTTGGGAGTGCTCTTAGATGTAGTCCTGGACCCATATTGGATGGCAATACCTAAATAAAAAGCCTTTTTTTTTGGAAAATTTATTATGGTCATGATGAATCTCTGAGTGACTCCAGACCCATAACACTGATTCCTCTTTCAGTCATGTGGTCCAGGATGCTTTACTATGTTTCTGGGATTGAAAGTAAAGCAGTATTCTGTCTCCACCCTGGGCTTACAGAATAAGAGAAGTTAAATGGTACTCAGTGTTTCATTTTTCAATAAATGTGGCAAAGAGCAACAGAAAACCCCTAAGATGCTATATGGAGGCCTGACCTAGATAGAAGAGTGGTCAGGGAAGACTAATAATAAATTCTATATAGTTACAGATAAATGGGGCTCTGCATATGAGAAGACACTGAGTATCACGAACAAGGAACCTTTAACTAAAATGAAGCTGTGTCATTGTTAATGAGCTTCATATACTACAACTCAACCATCTTACAAGTTAGGGGTCCTGGTTAGTGTGAAGCTATTGAAGAGCTTTACACAAGAGTTCTCATTGACTAGAGTTTGATGAATAGCCCTATCAGATCAAAAATGTATGCAAGGACATAAGAAGAGCATACTTTATAATGCTGCAAAAAAGTAATACCCGAGCATGATTTAGTATGCTTTATCTTATGAATGTGTATGGTGTGCCCAGAATCTATCATAAGCTTGAGGAAGAGAGGAATCTGTGAGGTAAAATAAAATGACCAATCAGAGTCCCTGTGACATGAGGTAGTTATACCTGTCTAAATTTTGCTTTATGTTTCCAAAATTATAGAATTTTCTTAACACAAAATATGTTATCATCATCAGGCCTGGAATTTTGAAATTTCAAAATTCCCAAAAGCAACCAATCCTGGGATATTGGCTTGTGCTAGTTCTAGCCTTTGAAGTATTGTATCCTACAAAAACTAGGATGGTTGTTTTCTTACCATCCCCATATTTGTAGCCTCCTCATAGTTAACAAGACAGTCAGAAGGTGTAGATACAAAGGAAGGCCAGGATGACATCTTTCATGTATATTTTTTTGCTTAACCTTAGAAATATTAGAGAAAAGCCCATGAGAAATATATAATTCAAATAATCCTCTCAATTCTAGAATTTTTGAGTTATCTACCCTGACACCATAGTAGTGTCAACTATGGCATACATTTTGTTAACCCCTCACCCCCCCTAAAAAAAAAACCAAACCAGAACCAAACCAAGCAAACAAAAACAGAAAACAAAACAATAAAACAAAGTCAAAATAGAAATACATGAAATTTGCCTTTCTTGAAGTAGGTTGGAGTAAATATGGGCTACATAAAAGTAGCAATTTATGGTTTCTTAATTAAATTTTTTAAATTTTATTTTTATTATTTAAAACAGTTTTTATATTTTTGGTTGTGAGCCTAGCCTTTAATGTGAGCTATCTCTCTAGCCCAAACCTTGCTAGGGAGGAGATAAAGTGATATGGAGAAGAGAAAGTGACTGGAAGGGGTGGAAGGGGGAAGGGAGTTTGAACATGGATAAAAAAATATGACTTTATTCATAATAAAAAAAGAAAAAAAAAGTTTTTAAATTTAAATATTTTTTACTCATCTTCTCTTTCTGGCTCAAATTCTTCTAGATCTTCCTACCTACCCAACTAAAAGGTTAATTTTTTTTTCCAAAAATACAATATACCAATACAAGCAAAACTTCTCCAACCCCCCCCCACCCTCAAAAGGAATCCCTTATTTGTTGACCAACTACACCTGAACATTAAGCTTCCTGAGAATAGCTGATATACCAATTGTCACTCCACTGGAGAAACTGATACCCCTCTCCCATCAGATATAAATGAAGAGTCCAGTTTGTTTGATTTTTCCCCCAGTTTTAATCTTAATAAATGCAGATAAAAGTTTAAGATACATAGACATTAGGGCCATGAAAATAAAAATGACTAGGGAGATAGCTCAGTGGATACAGTGCTTGCTTTGCAGATCCAGACCAGCCATATTAGGATTCTGGACAGGGATAGGGTCCCAGGGGAGGATCAGAAATGCAAAAGAAAGAAATGCAATTATATTAAGCCATATAAGAGACTTCATTAGAGTCATCTCAGTTTCCAAATAATACTGAGTTGTTAGTAAGGACAGATAAATCCTTGCAACTTTCTGGATGAGCTATTGGAGGATCAGCAATATAGGCCCAGTACCCCTCTTCCATCACTGGGGCAGTAATTGTGCTTATGGTCAGAAAAAGTGGTGTGTGAGACTGTATAGGTTTTTTTACATTTCTTAACCATGATGATTCCCCTGACTGTAAGCAATTAAATCTGATCCTGAGTTTGCAGTGGGCCTTTCAGATGCTCTCTGATGGTCTCCCCAAAGCCCAGACTTCTTACCTGTAGACTGAGCTGGAACAGTTGGTACCTTTTTCTTTTCTTTTCTTTTTTTTTCTGCAGAATTCACTGTGGCCCATCAGCTACTCGTGGGAAAACATAAACTCATCCTTACCTCCCTATAATACTGGGTGTTCTGTCCAGTACCTGCCACTTTCCTATGGCCTGATTTCTCCATGATATTTTTTTTCCCTTCTGCACCTGCCCAGCTACTTGCCTTCACCCTTGATGATCTGTTTTATTTGTTTGTGTTTGTTTAACACTCAAGCCACAGTTTTCCATTTCTTCTCTGCTCCAAGTCTCCCCTCCCACTCTGTTTCCACACCTCCTCTGTTTCAAGTTTCAAGACAACCAAGGCTACACAGAGAAACTTTGCCTTGAAAAACAAAACAAAACAACAAAGGAAGGTTATGTGAAGGCAGAGAATCAAAAGAGGCAGGTTCTCCTTCCCTTTTTTTTAACAGAGAATTTGTCATAAAACTGTTTTTCAGTGACATCAATTTGTTATATTCAACTATTGTACAATATTTCATAGTCAGATATTTTTAAATAAACCTCTTTGGCATATATTTTAGCAATTTTTTTATAATTGTTGGGGTTTGGAACTTAGAAATTTTGATATGCATATTATTTTTAAATCTCATCTTTTATATTTATATATATATATTATTTGAACCTTTATAATATATATGTTTTTGTTTTGTGAACATACATTTTAATTTATATATATATAATTTTATTAAAACAATTTTTATCTTTTTAATTAAATACTCATAATGGTTCTATTTTTTAATATGAGAAATAATAACATTAACAAATAAGCAGCACTGACACTGAAACCCAGCAGAGTCTACCTTAGAAACTGTCAAATTGAAAACAAAACACTAAAATTTTAAAATAACACTTTTTTCAGCTCAAGAAGACTGAGCATCCAGACAGCTGATGAATGGTCGGAATAATAGCTGAGGTTTCTGTAGGGAAAAATGGCCAGCGAAAGAAACCTACCCTGGCTCTGAAACCAGAGCCAGTGAAACATACTTTATCCCTGAACCCAGAACCAAAAAGAAATGTGCCCTGACACTCAAACTAGCACCAAAGAAACATGCTTTGGCCCTAAAATCAGAACCAGTGAAAGAAATATGCCCTGGCTCTGAAATTATAGCCTAAAAGCCCCTCCCCCCAAAAAAACAGCAGTGAAAGAAATATTTTGACCTTGAAAGTAAGAGAAAATCCATGATTGAAATATGTAACCAGGCTACCCTTTCCCTGCTGGGCTTCTCCCACCCTGGGCTGGGGCAGCCACTCTCTCCTGACCTTTTCCCTCCCAATAAATCTCTCTCTTTTTTTTTGATATATTTTATATTTAATAAAATCAGCTTGGAATATCAAAGAGCAGAATCACCCACAGTCAAGCTATGAATGTCCGGAAGTGGTAACCCACACCTTTAATCTCATCACTCAGGAGACAGAGATCTTTCTGGATTTCTGTGAATTCAAGCCCTAACAACCAAACTGTAGTAGTTCACATCTTTAATCTTAACTCTAAGATTATGATGAAGAGTTGAACTTGGAAGTAAAACAACTGGGCAGATATTTAAGGCTGAAGAAGGCAGAGATTCAGGCTTTCTGTAGAAGTGACCACCCAGGCTGGGGACTCATGAAGATAGCAAGAGTTTACCTTGTACAGCCTGAGAAGTTGGCTGGGTAAAAATTTACAGTGGTCTGTGTTCTCTATGTGAAATTCCAGCTTTCTTCCAATATCTAGCTCTGGTATTTCATTAAATAGTAACTCGAATTTGTGCAATATTTGGCACCCAACTTCAGGGGTATGAATTCACACACAAAAAAGTGCCTCTTGCTGGCCAGAGCTACAGATAGCCAGAGTTAACTACCAGCTGACTCATTTTCTGTTAGGAGTTAGCCTTCGGCCTTAGGTGCACAGACTGCTGCACATAATTTTTCTCCACATTCATCTGGGTAAGTTTTTTGAACAGTGACCTAGTTGGCTGTTTTCATTTTTCTTCCTTTCTCTTAGGACCCAATTTTTGTTCTACTAACATGCTAGGTAGCTGCCCCACTTCACAGTTATCTGAATAGTCACTGACAACATGTTTGAACAGTAAACTGGGTTTTCTTAAAAAGAGGAATTCATTTAAGATGGAGGAAGTACTTATTACCACAGTTAAAACAGGAGGAAAAAGAAGGATAGTAAAAGGTGGCTTGTCTTTCTTTGATATTACTCTAGACAATTTGAAACTGGAACCAGTTTAAAAAAAAAGATAAATAATATAGATGGCATTAACATCATAATGTTTATTATAAATATTTTTGTTTGATTATTTCTGTTTTATTATTTTAAAAGTCAGTTAATTTATTCCAAGAAGAAAGTCTTAGAAAAGTCTATTAAGAGAATTCCAGCCCAGACAGAGGAATTTAAACAATCCTCTCATTGTTTAAATCTAAACATTTTCTTACAAGATTATTCAAAAACAGCCTAAGACTTTCAAACAGCCAACATTTCTTTCCACTAACTTAAAGAAATTGCAAATGATTTTTAAAAAATGATTAGACTTTAGTTGGGCTCAGCAATCTTATTTGTATTTCTTCCCTTGATAAGCCATACTTATCATTCTTATCCTCTGTATAGTTATTGTTAACTCTTCCACATTTTAAATTCTTTTTACTGTGTTTTTTTTTTGATAAATACAAAATAAAGAAGAAAAAAAAAAGAATGTAAGAGCTATAAAGAATGGAGGACAGCAAAAAAAAAATAATAAAATCAGCCTTGAATACCAGAGAATCACCCACAGTCAAGCCATGAAAATCAGAGAATGGTTTTGATTACATGACCAAGAATTTAACATTTGTTTTACAAATGATGAATATGTATCATAAGTGACTATTGCTTCCTTGACTCTTCTTAAATCTAACATTTCTACCAGAGCCCAATAAATCTCTTGAATGAGGTTTGGGTAAAGACGGAACTTCTTTATTGTTTGGAGCTTTGATGGAGCGTGGATGGAGAGCAAATGAATGAGTGTGAAGCTGTAACACTCATACTGCCCAGGGAACCAACCTTTCCTAGCAGAGCAGAGTTACTTCCTGGGAAACCCTGGCAGGAGTGTAATAACTTCACTGGGGAGGCCCTCGCTGCTGGAGCAGAGCTGCTAGCACTGGGGAAGCCTTTCCCTAAAGCAGGGCTATAAGCTGCTACCTGTGTTTACTGAGGCCCGTGGTGTTCATTGGTTCCCAAATGCCTGAAAACTTTTCCATTAGAGCTTTAACACTCAGGATGCCTAGGTTCCTGACTGCCAGGATTTCTTTCCATTTCAGCTGCACAGACACCTACAGTTTCTCTAAGGTGTTGGAGAGATGAGGGACTAATGGGGGCAGGGATGGAGATAAAGGACAACTTCTTCTTGAGTCCCCAAGAAAAGTTATCTGCTCTGTTCCTGGATGGGGCATGGTGCCGACAGCCCCCTCCCATAGAGTCATGGGGCTTGCTTTAACCTTTTAGATCCACTTTCTTAGGCAGATGTTTCTTGTTACTGAGTCAGGGTACTGGTCTTATCCAGGGCTAGGGTTTGGCATAGATATACACTAAGAGAACAAGCTTAAAAATGATGGTGAGAGGGTCCAATTCCACATTTCTCCTCTGCTTAAAAACACAAGACAATGTGGCAACAGCCACTGCTCTAATAGGGAGCATTAGCTCAGTGTCATCCAAGAGACATTTGGGAGAATTAGGTTCAGAAGTGGGAACTGGTAAAACTCACATGTATCAAAATGAAGAACAGCAGTGGTGATAGAAAATGACTTGAAGGTGGGAAATACCTTAGACCTTTGTCCTGTGAAATGTTTGAGACAGCTGTCCATGCTCCCCTCTCCCCCTCACCCCTGCACTTTTCTCATATCCCAAACCCCTAATGCTCTTTGAGCCACACTCCTCTCTAATCCTGAGGAGAAATGTCCTGCTGTAGTGGGGTTAATCCAGAAAACAAAAGCAGGCTTTTCTGGTGGAAATACTTTATTAGGGGGTCCAAGCTCCTCCAGATTACATAAATGAAAGGCAGGAGGCTTCAACATGGGAATCTAACAGTCCCTTATAGGATAAAAGAGGGACACTTGACTCAGCCAAGCAGGTCCAGACCTTTCTGTGTGGTTTTATGACTGTGTCATCAAAAAAGAGACTTCTTTGATCTCCGAGGCCTCATAAAGTGAAAGTAATTCAAGAGTTGAAGCAGCCTCCTAATCCTCAGGGCCTTTTATCCTTATTTCTTGATTTGTTATTTTTATCTTTCACACAAAAGCAAAAAAAAAAAAAAATTAAGTGTTTCAGAGACATATGACATAATGGCGAATGAGGCAAAGAGTAAAAGTATTTTAAAAAAATTGGGTTTTTCTCAGAATCTTTTTGTGCAAAGTTACTTTTGACTGTCCTGCCTCTTACTTCAGGCTGGGAATCCATAGTCTAATTTGAAGCTTAATGGCTGTACCTGCCTTGTCAATGTGTTCCCTTACTTGTGTCCTGTCCCCCTGCCACGTGACTCTGAATAGCAGTGTCAGGGTTCCTTCCAGGCTCCCAGGACAAAGCAAGGAGCAGATGATGAAAGGAAAGAGCCAAAAGCTGAGCACAGCAGGGCTGCAAGGGCTGAAGACCCAAGCTGACAAGTTTATTAAGGGCATGGCTCCCTTTCTACCTTTTAAATGGGAAAGCAAAAAATAAGTTGAGAAAGAACATCATACAGAGAATGACAGGAGCCACAGGCTATCTCAGATTCTTTTTTAGCAAGGTACATTCTAGGACAGCATACAAAGTATTTCATATCTCAGTGTCTGGAACATTTGATCACATCCATATAGGGGAAATGTCAAGTTTCAGTTCCCGGAATACAACAGCCCTGGCACCAGTTCATAGCTGGCCTTACCTAGAGCGACTATATCTAGGTGAGAGGAAAAATGCCTTCATATTGAAGGGCCTCTGGGCAATCTCCAGTCCAGCCTAGCTCACAATATTGTGCAATCTTAAGGACCTGAAGTTGGATTCCCATCACCAGCATAAATCCAGGCATGGACGCATGCATTGGAAATTTAGTACTGGGGAGTAGCAAACTGAATCATAAACTCTAATTCATATTTAATGAAAACTCAGAGCCAGATATTGGGAAAAAGCTGGAATATCAGAGAGAGACCAGACCCCAGTCAATTCTCACCCAGTCAGCTTCTCAGGCCAATCAGAGTAAAAGTTATCTTCAAGAGTCTTCTGCCTTGGTGGTGGCTCCTACAGAGTCCCTCAATGTCTACCTAAGTCTGCCTTAAATATCTTCTTCACCCAGTTGTTTCACTCTAGGGTTCAACTCTGAAACATAATCTTAGAATTAGGATTAAAGATGTGAGCTACTACTATTTGGTAGTTAGGTCTTGAACTCACAGAAATACAGAAAGATCTCTGTCTCTTGAGTGATAGGATTAAAGGTGCAGGTCACTGGCCATTCCAGTGCTGGGAGTAAAGGTGTGAGTTACCCCTCTCTGACCCTCATGGCTTCACTGTGGGTGGATCTGTTCTCTGATATTCCAGGCTGATTTTATTAAATATAAAATATATCACCACAGAAAACAGAAACAGTCAGGCCAGTTTAGCAGAAGTCATAAGTTCAAATCCTGAGATAGATAAAGTGGTAAAATTGGAAAGATTCCTGCATGTTGTTCTCTGGCCTTCACTTATACATCTGGTCCATATGTACTTACACACACAAATACAATATATGTAAATATATATTTACATGTATATATAGTGCAATTAAAAAAATATGGTGGAAAGCAGCTGAAAATGACACCTGACATTGACCTATAGCCTACATGTGCATGCACAGATGAATGTATCTGTAAGCTTGTGTACACAGAATGCTTAAAGTGGAGATAAGGAATAAGCATTAGCCATTATGACTTGGTGAGATAATTAAGATCTTTGAGTATGAAGTCTGTTTGAATCAGTTTTGTCCCTTCAGCAGATTTTGTGCCCTAGAGCCCAATGAGTATAGACTATAAAGTTGACTAATGTGATAGTGCAATTTAATAATCTGTTCATTGTTAGGTTTCAAATCTGGAGCAAATGGCTGAGGTGCCTATTTAACATATCAAAGCAGACATTGTCCACCAGGTTCTCCCAGCACCCTTCAGTCTCTATGTGTTGCAGGGCCCCTGTAGCTTGCATACTCTGCTCCCTACCCTGATTTCTCCAGCCCAGGAATCTGGGCTGCTCTGTTTTAGACAATCTAACCATTTTAGTTACCCACCCTTTTTCTACCTTTGAGCCTTCTGACTACTACACCTGGTTCCTATCTCACCTTTTCTTTCTTCTTCAGTAACTCCTACCCTCCTCCTTATTATGTACCAGTCTCTAACTCTGCTGGAGGTTCTCTACTGGATCAGAGGCCATGCAGGCCATCAGGAATCCAGCCCCCAACATGAGTTGCCTTCTCAGGGATATACTTTCAATCTCTAGGTCCCCTGAAACCTTTCCCACTCATGGCCATATCCCAAACCCCAGCTCAGGCAGAGAGCCTTTGCTTGACCACAGGCCATCCTGTTTATCTCCCACCTGGGATGGAAACCCTCTACTCAATCAAAAGTCACAGCTGCCAGAAGTCCAGAAGGGAAACAGAAACCAGGAACAAAATATTCAAGTACTAACACAGAAAACAGACATAGATCTACAATTACCATAAACCCAGATGTCTAGATGGCAGCATAAGAAGGTACACTTAATAGTCAGGGAAATATGTTACCACCAGAGCTGCTGTTGCTACTACTACTACACACACTTACACATACACAATGATCTTAAACTATGAAGATTATAGAGCTCCTTAAAGAAGAAGTGAATAAGTTGTCTTTAAGAAATCAAAGAAAAGACAAACAACATTGGAAAAAATGAATGAATCCCTTAAAGAAAGCCAAAGACAAAACAAACAAACAAAAACAACAACAACACAATTAAAAGAATTTAACAAAATTGTCCAAGACTGGGAAATGTAAATAGACACAATAAAGAAAACACAATAGAAAAAATAAATATATTAGTCAAAAATGTTAAATCTAAGAAATTCTTGAAACAAAACATGCAGGAAATATGGAACAGTATAAAAATCACCAAAACTAAGAATAATAGAAATAGAAAAACAATTTCAACTCACAGGCTCATATTTTGTTGAAAAATGTTTTCAACAAAACCATAGAAAAAAAATTCGAACCTAAAGATATAAAGAATATACAGAACACTGAAAAGATCAGACCAGAAAAGAAAGTCACCTTACCACATAAGAATCTAGATGCTAAACATACAGAACAACAACAACAAAAAAAGAATATTAAAAGAAAATCTGCAAAGGAAGAAGAACAAGTAACATATAAAGGAAGACCTATTAGAATTACACCTTGGACCTGCACCTTGGATCCTACTCCCTCCAGAGGAATATCTGACCCAGTCTTGATGTTGGGGTGAAGAAAGAAGATCTGCCTGGAGTGGATGCTGAACTAAGCCACCTTGGAACCTTGAGACCTCCTGCCCTTGCTGGGGAGGAGATAAGGAGATGGGAAGATGAAAGAGTGGCTGGGAGAGGTTGGGAGGGGGAAGGGAGTTTGAACAAGGGTATACATGGATAGAAAGTATAACTTTATTCATAATAATAAAAATAATAAAACAATAAAAAAGAATTGCACCAACACCTCAGTGGACAGTCAAACAGCCAAAAGGCCCTGGACAGATGTCATGCATATTCTAAAAGACCACAGATGCCAGTTCAGACTACTATCATACCCAGGAAAATTGTCAATTGTCATGGATGGATATAAAAAAATATTCTATGATAAAATCAAATTCAAACAACATCTGTCTATAAATCCATGCATATGGAAGATACTAGAAAGAAAACTCCAACCAAAGAGATTAACTATACCCACAAAAACATAAAATACTCTTATAACAGCAAAATGAAAAGAAGAGAAACATACACACATACACACACACATACACACACAGATACATACCATCACCTCCAACAGCAACAACAATGACAAAATAACAAGGATTAACAAATCATTGGCCATTAATATTTCTCAATACCAATGAACTTAATTCCCCAATAAAAAGACACAGACTAACAGAATGGATGTAAAAACAGGATTTATCTTTACTCATACAAGAAAACTGTACAGCCTGTTAACCTGATTAAAAGCACAGTTACCCTCTTCTGGGTAATGTAGATTAGCCTCTTCCTTCTGACCTAAATTGGAGTATAACACTGCACTTGGTGATTGGTGATACATGATCATCAAAATACTGGGGGCCAATGAGAAAGAGGTAACACAGCTAAAAGAGTCTCTGGATGTCATCAAAGCGTGTTGCATTAGCCTCCTGTTCTTTGTTCACATATTTTCCTATCTAATTGACAAATGCACATTTTCTGAAGAAATAGAGAGCCAAAAAATTTAAACTTTTATCCCAGAAGCCTACTCTATATTCATTTTTTTTATATATTACAATAAATCATTCTGAAATAGAAGGCTAAAGTTACTATGCTTTTGTTATGTGCTTCCTTCACTGGATCAGCACTCATGTCACATTCTCTATTAATAATTAAATTCTCTAATAAAAGTTCATCAATTCCCTATTAATTGAATTTTATAGTGTTTCAGAAATCATCCAAAAGCCTATTAACGTCAATTAAATGTTTATTTAATAAATTTAAACTTTTGATAGAATTTGAAATTTGTTTTGACTTTCTGGTTCTTGATTGCAAAATACTTTCTGTCAGCTTCACTGCATTTATTTTTCAGTCCATTATTTGTTCTCTGTTATTTAATGAATAACTTTGAAAACATGAATTGATGACATCTATTTTTTTTTTTATAATGAATGTGGTCCATTTTATCTTTTCCATTTATCTTGTTTCCCAGCACAGAGGAGAACTGGATGAGTCAGCCACAGGAGTAGTGAGAACAGTTTTGGTAGAAATTACATGTGACCAAATATCAGGAAGTCGTCAGTACATTGATACCACAATCTATTACATGGACATACTTTAGGAAAATCAAATTAAATGTGTGATGGCATTTTTTTTAGACTGTCCTATGAACTACAAACCTTCCCTCAATGTTGAGGACTGTCTGCCTACAGTGAACATGTGAGGGTAGGGCTTCTCATGATGTTCACATTTTTTTAGCTTAACATCCTCTTGAATTATAGCTCCTATTTATTGACCAATTAATACTTGTAGATGGATTTCAACAAATACCACTAGTTAGAATAACACATGCCTCTTCATTGTGTGGTAACTGGCTTCCTTAGACAAAAATTAGTCACAGTCAAGTATATGACTCTGTCCCACAATTATGGAGATGATGCAGATTTATATTAAGTGCTTTTCACTATATGTAAGTTATTAGATTTAATAGAAAGTTATTAGTATCAATGCATACTTATGGGAGAAAAACTAGATTTTATTTCACAATTAACATATAACCTATGTTAAAGATTTCTAGGCAAATTTTTATATCAGTAAAACCTATATCTGGACTGAGACAATTTACATTTGTCAAAGATGTAAAATACACTGAATAATACTTTTTGTATATACAGTTATCCAACTATAATACATTTAGGTGAAAGTTTAAAGTACAGATGTTTATATTCTACGTCAAGTCCAAGTGTAAAGTTTTCTTTCAGTCATTATGAAAATTCATGCATCAATCATGAATAACATTATCGGATACCAAACTTCTAAAATATAATAGCAGATCAAGTATAGCAGGACAACAGACGACATAGGTATTGAAGAAAATCTGAAAGCTGACTATGCACTCCATCTTCAAGAATGCATAAGTATCCATGTGCATGTCACCAGTTTCTTTTCTGTGGTTCAGCCATGCTTTATGGGCATAAACTGTATATTTTGACCATGGCTTCTGGACTCTTAGATCAAAACTATTAATAGAGTTTCCTTTTCTACCAAAACTGGCTTGTACTTATACCTGTGTATATTTAAGTCTGCTTTGTGCTCACTCAAGTCTAAGTGCACAAGGACCTGTTTTGTTTCTGTATCTTCTTTGTAGTCTGTATTCCTGAATGGTGCTCCTTTCAGTGATTCAATTATATTGAGTGCTTTTTTATGGCTGTGTGTTGTGTTTGTGATCTTTAATAAGCCAAATATCTAATCTCAAATTTGTGAGATAAGCTGTTCTACCTTAGATTCCCAGAAAGTATATGGGAAGTACCAAGGTTAAAAATTTTATAAAACATAGTACTTTATTGAGAACAGTAAACTACATCCTCAAATTAGTTAGAGAACATTTTGTCTTTTGAAAGAGCCTGAACAATGTTAATATATTGTGAAGTCTTAACAAAGGGCTTAGCAGTCATGCATTCTTGGCCCTATCTCTTACTGACAGTGCTTGGAATTTGATCTTTGCCTGGAAGTTATTTCCGATTTAGAAAATTGTTTTCTATTTGGCAAATCTGGAAAGGAAGAACAGTTTTATTTTTGAAATATGCTAATTTGGGTTCTTTTATATTTAACCATCTGTTCATTAACTAATCTCTCTCCTCATTTTATTACAACCAACTAGAGGAATCCAGGTGGCATTTCCAGCACTTTGCCTGAAATCTCTTTTGCTGGATGTCTATTTCATTAAATATCTTTTCTGTTCTACTGCAACAACATTAAACCTTCTGCCAGAACGTGCCAACATCTTTCTTTCTTCTAAATTCTCATAATCTTTTCTAGGGTTTTTGGTACTCACAAAAAGAAGCTTTACTAGAATCCTTCAGAATTCCATCAGCTCTCACAGATTTTTAAACCTGCTTGCATTAATGGGTTTTAAAGCCACTGTCTCATATGTAGAATTGGGAAATATAGACTCTACTGCCAGTATCCAATCTGTGCTAGTAATGCATTATGGCAGGACCTCTGCAATAAAACAATTCATGGCTATCATTAGTAAGCCTACTGAAGATGAATAGAGTCAGTTGTTTGCTCAGGGATTTTCTTGTAGTTTACCATATGTCAACTGAAAACATCTTGAAAAGTTCTCTCACACAGTTGCAGTTACTTCTGCTGTTTTCTGGGGTCTTTCCTGGAGCAAATTTCTTACACTTAATTCTTTGGGGGATAAGATATAATCAATCTGGGGGCATCTTGGAGGCAGATGACTTGCCTAGCACACATGAGGTCCTGGGTTTGAATTCAAGGGTTTAAAAATTATTATTGAGAATATGCTTCTCATTAAGATTATATTCCCATTTTTTTCTCTAGAGAACTAAGAAGGCTATGGACACCAGGAGGCACACTACCCCTAAAGGACTGGTCATATAAGGAAGGCAGCATCTTAAAGCTCTGTAGAAGTCTTACTGTTTGCCATGCTTGTGCCTTGACTAAAACCCACATACACAGGACTGTTAAGTGGTCAGTCTCAAAGCTGATACAGTGAGCAAAGCTCCATTACTTGATTGCTTGTTGCAAGCAGTGGGTGGAACCTACTGTGAAAATTAACCATGGAGAAAAGTGGCTGAAAAACTTAAAAGAAAAATCTTGGTGATAAAATGTCTTGAGGACTGCTTTAAAGTCTCAGACTTGACCCCAGGAATATAGATGATCATATGCATGTACAAGGATATACATATACTCAGAACTCCCTAAAAGCTTTTACCTCTTCTCTAGGGTTGGGCTTGTGGTCCCATAAAGGCAATAGCTGAACATACTATAAAGTTACAAACTGACAGGTCATTGACATAATCCACAGACACACAAAAAGAACCCTGTAGCCATGAGTAGAAATCATACAATGTAGAACAAACAGCAAAATTTCTATCTTCTCATCCAACAGTATACCTTTTAAATATCTAAGCAGTTTTCAAGAAAAATATATAATAGAGAATACATTATTGAAAAACTTACCCAGGACTTTGGGATCTGGCTAGGGGAATGCAGATGGTAAACATGATTACTAGATAAGCAAAAATACCTGCCTTAGAATTCCTAGCACACACACACACACACACACACACACACACACACACACACTTTAGGCATGGCTGCACATATACACATTATCTTAGCATTGAGAGGTAGAAGCAAACAAAACCTAAAAGCTCACTGTCCAACCAATATAACCAACATGGGAAGCTTCCAGTTTAGAGACCCTACATTAAGGCAATAGGTAGATGGCCACAGATGAAGATAATTGATCATGTTATAACTTTTATGTGCATACAGATGTGTACATTTGCACACTTGTGTAGACTACACCTCCATGTACACTGATTATCTCAGCAATGTCAACAATCAAAGTCATCAATAACAACAGAAAAAAATACTGTGAGCAGCAAATATCAGTAAAATCAGATGGAAAGATAAATCTGCATGCATTTGAAAATTACCATATAGCATCATTTGAAATGTCTACTTTTTAATTTAAAAAAAATTAGAAACTCAGAGAAGCAGGTCAGTATTATTCCTAGACCAATGAGACAAAGTTGTTAAAAGAAATTATCTCCAAAAAAGCTAAGATGTTCATCTTATCAACAATTACAAATATGTTCAGAACTAAGCAATATTGGGTCAATGGGATCATGGGACTGTCTGCTGCCTCCCCAGGGAGGGGATGGGGAGTTGTGAAGAAGAAAAAATGGTATGATGTGGTGGGAGGGGGAAGGGACCTTGAATAATGATATACAGGGATAGAAAGCATGACTTCTTTGTTAATAATAATAATAATAATAATAATAATAATAATAAACAGAAAAAACAAAAAACAAAGAACAAACATGTTCAGAGACTTAAAAAAATGTGTCTAAAGAACAAAAAGGGGAAAGTAGAGTCATGATTGCCTAAGAGACTAGTAGTAAACAGAAACTATTGGGGTATAAAGACTTGAAAATATAGGGGACACTTGGGGGAAATGGGATAATACACCACACACAACTATAAAATTGCAAATAATTTAAAAACTAAATAGTGGAAAATATAGTCAAAAATACAATAGATAAAATGAGCAATTCTTCAGATAGGCATGCTTGGTTTTATAGAAGGAGTAATTAGCAACCTTGTAAATAACTCAACTAAGATTCTAATCTGAGTATTAAAAATAAAAACGGCATAAAGCAAATGAACAGGCAATAAAAGAGCAGTGATGATCTGCATGCATTCTAATGTGAGAAATTTTCAAACAAGTGATATGGGTTGAGAAACTGACAGACCCGTAAACTCATACTAGCCTTTGGTACACACCTGAAATCCCAGCAGTGATTGGGGCAGGAAAATCACTGATTCAATAACAGTCTGATTTATATGAAAAGAGCATGTCAGTTATAATAATAATAAAGAAAAATAAAAAAATATACAACTAGCTTTAAACAGAGAAAATCTGCAAGAGCTATTATAAGTAAAGAGAGATAAATAGTAATTAAGCTCAATTTGTGAATTAGTAATCTGTAAATTCCTCACACATAAAACCTATATCTAGATAGTACTGTAGAGCAAATATCTACATAAACCCTAATAGATTAATTTTGAAAACAGCAGTAATTAGCAGTATTTCATTGATAACCAGATCAAAATAAAAAATAAAAAATTATAGACAAATAATTTTTATTAATATCTTTAATAAATTTGGTAAACCAATGTCAGGAACATACTACAAGAATTATGTAGTGTAACCAACTATGAATTTTTCTACCACCCAGAAAAGTAAGAGTGAAGAATTGGATCGACTTATATATATCAGTAAAGACATAATAAATATATTTAACACAATCCAGCACTCTCTCATTAAAAATATTAAACAAAACTAAACAGCATCTTAAATAACATTCAACTAAAATAATACCTAACAAGTGTAGTATGGGTTTCTGGTCCAGCCTAGCCTTGAGATCCAGACCACCTGCAACTGTTCAGTCCCAATAATTACACAAAGGCTATATTATTTGTAAACTGTTTAGCCTATGGCTCAGGCTTATTGCTAGATTAAAATGCTCTTGCATCTTAATTCAACCCATTTCTACTAATCTATGTCTTGCCTTGTGGTTCATGGCTTACTTGTATTTTTACATCTTGTACTCTCAGCAGTAGCTTGGAGTACTATGTCTGACTCTGCCCTTCTTCCTTTTCATTTATGCTCAGATTTCCTGCCTGCCTCTAAGATGGTTTCTCATAGGCCGAAACAGTTCCTTTATTATTAATGGTAATTCACAACATACAAAAAACATCCCATATTATTTTCCCTTTTCTGTCTAATCAAAAAGGAAGATTTTAATTTCAACAAAGCAAAATTACATGTAAGAAAACAGCTATCATGTAAGAATTACAATTATATTAGCTAGTCTGAAAGAAAATATTCTATAATTTATCATATACTTGTGAGTCCAAAGTTTTATATCTAGTTTACCTTTTATTATAACTGACATCTATAACTATCTAATTTTCAACTACATCAAAGACCACAAAAATATATAATTTTACCTCACAAACTTGTTCTGGCAAAGTTCCAACAGCACTTCCCTGTGAGTCCTGCATGTCCAGTTTATACAAGATACTGTCAAGCAGTCAAGGCAAGAACAGCTTCTTGCCCAGTGGTCAACCTTTGCCACAAAGAAAGTAAACTCCACATGGAATTTCTCTGATACCCATAATTCTCCTGAAGTAGATTGTTGATGCCAAGAGAAGACATGTCTCACTGTCTAGAAAAGTCTATATTTTTAAAATATTTTGAATGTTATATTCTATAGGTCTTTGAAGTGTTTTAAGATTACCCAATTGAAATATATCTTTGTATATCTAAAAAATCTAACTAACATGACTATAAATGTGAGTAACACAAATGATTAACTACTAATTTGTATTTTTAATACCTTATAATTTTAAATCAGTTGTATTAACATAATACCTTAAATAAGAGTAGAAATATACATACAATATAACACAATTAACCTTTTGTATCAATAAACAATCTTTATATCAATAAACCAAAATTCATATCAATGTATTTTGAGATTTACAGTTGTTTTTTGAATCAAAGTAGATTCAATAATCTACCCATTTATCACTTCTATATCATATCATCCCTTTTTCCCTAGAAAGATATTGACTATGACCATTAACCATTTATAATGAAAAGAAGCATTTATAAAAAACATTTGGGGAATTTGGGCATAGCTTTGCGTAAAGTACTTACTGTTAACTGGGGGTATTGGTAATTTTACGGGGATCCCGAGAAAATTCGGGATTCTAGTCAAGTCCTGACAGGAGTATTCTATGAAGTTGGCCCATCTCAGCCAGTCTCCTTAGAGCTGTTCTGAATGCAGAGCTCAAAGGACACTGCAACAGAGATATTCCGATATGTTGGATCATTTGGGCCTTTTGTTCTTACTGAAAGATTTTCAGAGGTCTGCCTCGATCAATCCTAGTTCTTCTTAACCCAGAATGAATCTACAACCTCTCATTTTTCCTGCAAATCAAAAGAAAACCTCTTCTCCAAGGTAACATATCTTTTTATTTCAATTTTGAAGTCAAGGCATTTACAAAAGATATAGGTTGGATTAATCCAGCAGCATTTATATCCAAAGTGTGTCTTATCAAATCTTGCTCGTTTTTCAGTAGTCAAACAATTTGAAGACAACATACAGTATCCAGACTCTCTATTTTCCATCATTATGTGAGATATATTACGTTATTTATTTTTTTAAAAAAATATTCTTTTCCCTTTTTCTTTTCTCTGTCAAGCCTAAATATATACTTAAACACACTGTTAACTATTTAAAGAATTTTTTCTTTTATCTGAATCTGTCTTTACTGTATTTCTAATGCTTTTTTTCTGACCACACATTTAATCTGGTAAAACTGGCTAGGATTAATGGTTTGGCTAGGGTGACTAGCAGGCTCTACCCAGCTCTTTAGTCTAGCTTCATAGAGAGTTTAACTTTTTAGCTCTTGCTTCTTCAGAAGCTCTTGTGAAACTTTGAGAACTGGCCTTGTTGCAGCTTAAGCTGCCTGCCACAAACCCAACATTTTGTAATTCAAGCACACACAACCACTTAATTGAAAAAACTAGAAAGTCATCTAGAAAGTGGGTTTTTTTGTTTTGCTCCATTTTTGTGTTCTAGAACTCTTTTAAAACTTTCTTAGGCTTCATGTGGATGTAGAAGGAGATATGTAGTGGGAATTAGTCAATATCACTTTGACCTACAGGTGTGGTTTTTAGACATTAAGAACCAGTGTATGGGGTGTGGCCAGGCCAGTTTAAGACTGGGTGCATGCCATCTCTCTTCCTGTTTTCTCTCTCCTGGAAAAAGGACCAGACCCATTTCTACCTCATAGACGAGTCAGCTTTCCAGGGATGATCCAACTGTTCAATCTCTTGTATCAATGAGTGTTTCATATCAACCCCATACTAATTATTAATATTTTTATATAATGAGTTGCTAGTGATTAATATCAAATTGCTGGTCTGACTGGCACAAGGGAGTTAGCAGTGAATCCAGCCAGCTAAGCAGTCTGTACAGCCCTGCAGCTCTGGTTTCAGCCCCTGGCTACCATGTGGAATAATATGTAAAGGTCACTTTCTTCTTAACCTCTATCTTTAATTATAAGATAAGTTGAAGTCCCAGTTAAATTATAAATTAAAGCTAGCTTTGGAGTTCGAGTGTGGCTCTCTCTCCTTCTCTAAACCCAAGCATACTTGTTAAAGGAAAAGGCAAAATCTCTGTATCATATCAGAAGAGCCACTTGATATGGGACAGAAGAATGACTAAAAAGAAGAGACAATTCTATTGTCCCTAATCCTATTCTGAATAAAGATGTATGCATTTATCTTTCTGTATATTGTGTTGGGTTCTAGTCTCTTATCAGTTCTCTGCAGTGATCCATGACAATGCCTAATTGTGAACTGAAAGTATCAAAAAGGAAGATGGGGCCCCACAAGGAGGATATCACATGGACTATATATAGCAAAGGCACCAGGCTGACAAACACCAACCAAAGATCAGATTGGAACTACAAACTGCTCAGGACATTTTCAAGGTGGCTACCTGAGATGAACCAGCTTCACAGGCCACTCTAGCCAGGATCTGAGATAAGGCGTACACTTTCCTGCTATGCAGAGACTGGATAACAAATGATACACCTATACATTTCAGGACTTGACAATCAATAACACTTTTCAGGATCCCCTAAAAATGCCATCACCCCCACCCCAGACAGCAGAAAGTAAATTTAAGAACATGATGCCCATATTCCCAAGATGTGGGGTGGATGGTTTTTGGTCTTTTAATGAGTTATAAACGATTGTCATTGTTTAGGGTAATTGGTTAAAAATTGTTATTGGTTATGGTTAGAAAAAAGTTAAACAAAAGAGATTAGACTTAGAGTTCTTGTTTTTAAAAAAACAAAGAAGAAAAGAAAAAAGGGTATAATAGGATAATAGATATAATAGGATATAGGGGTAGATTACTGAATCTACTTTTAAAAAATTACTAGTTTTAAGTATTTTACATTGGATTTGATTTTTTGTATATTGTATACAAATTGTGTATATTGCTATAAGGTTGAGATTAATTTTGTCACTGCACATATATTCCTGTTTGTTCAAGGTATTATACAATGTAATATAAATTGCTAATCCAAGAAAATTATTATTACCAACTAATTAGGATATAAAGAAATGCAAGGTAGTAGTTAGACATTACAATCAAACTTACAGTCATATTAGATCTGTCTTCAAGTTCAGATATATTTTAGATAGACGGGTCTTCTTCAAGCACTTCAGAGATCCATAGAACATGGTATTTAAGAAATTTCAAAAACATAGGCTATTCTCTTTTTTTGACAATGGGACACCTGCTACTGGCAGCACCAATCCACTTCTGAGAAGATTATTATCATCAAGGAAACTCCTCCATATGAGTTGACCTTCTTTGTGAAAAAATTAGCCACTGGGTAAGAAAGTACTCTTACCTTGACTGCTGACAATATGATATTCAAAATGGACAAGAAGGAGAAATACACAAAAGAATTGCCAAACTTTGACAAGACAAGGTAGAAAAGATTTTGGGAATATCTTGCTGCCCAGAGAAGTCTATCAGACATGTTAGGTCTATAGGTTGAAGATGGATGCCTCATCATCACAGAAAAACTATGGGTGACTGTCCAGGCAGTCAGCTATTTTATTCCTTACATTTTTGGAAGTTGCTATTTACTTAATATTATTTCCTTCTTGTGTCTCTGAGGAATTTAATGATGAGATAGTTAATAGATATAGTTTTCTAGTGACAGTTTTAGAAAAGAAACTCAAGTTACAGTGTGTAAGTTTAAGAGACACTGAAATATAGTTTTTAGTTAGTAATACAAGTTAGATACAAAGGGGATTAGACACAATCCTTTAGACTCACCAATATAGGTTAAATAATGGAATACTGTCTTCAAATCTGTCAATTGTTAGCAAACTGGACATATCTTATGTAACTATTGTTTGTATATTGTTGTATGTAATTATTGTTTCTATCGTATATGTTTTTCCTATGTTAGTTATAACTTTCTTTTTATTTTTGGCACAAACAGGGATATGTGGATGTATGTTAAATATTTAATAAATCCTGGGATATCAGAGAGATCACACAGTCAAATCCTAGGCAGACAGCTCAGGAAATCCTTCATCAATGAATAAAAGGATAAACAGCTCAATCAATCACACACACCTTTAATGCTAGCACAGGAAAGCTGGGAGTGGTGACTTACACCCTTTATCCCACAACTACAGAGACAGAACTTCTTTTGTTTCTGTGAGTTCAAGGCTACACACCTTTAATCCTAATCTGCATGGGATAGGGTATATAAGGGCTCACAGAAACCAGGCAGTCACAGAAGCACTGGCAGAAAAACAGGCAGAAGTGACCAGGATTGAAGCTGAGAAAGTTGCAAGACAGCTGGGTGAGAATTGACTGTGCTGCTTCCTCTCTTGATATTTCAGCCTTTCCCCAATATTTGGCTCTGAGTCTCATTCATGCTACTATAGTCCCTATGTCTCTACACTGTGAATTATTATTTCAAAATTCAGAAAACAATTTCTGAATAAAGTAAAGGTAAGTGTAATTAACAAATTAAAAGCTAATACTTTATCTAAATGAGAATGGCATTAACACAACAAGCAACAAAAACTACAAAACTTTGATCATGGTTCAAAGATGCCAATAGCACTAAAATGACAGGATTTCAGCAGGGATCCAGAGTTTAAAATCTAATTTATTTTCAAAAATGTTGTAGCTGCTTACTTTTTCTAAAAATAAATTACCCTTCATTGTAAAGAATCCAAATGGCCATCACAATTTTGAAAAAGACAGTGGTAGAATCTACATTTTTAATTATATAATTAATGTAATAGCTACTGTTATTAAGATGGTGTTTATATATATATACTATCAAACAGCCTTAAGTTATCCCATGTATGTATAGGATATTGATATTTTGACAAAATATTCAAGATAATTCAGTAGAGAAAAATATCTTCATAACATATGATACTGGGTCATCAGATTTGCACATACTGAAGAAAAAAGCCAGATATTAAAAAAATTAAAACCTCAAAATAGAACATATACCAAAATGGAAAGCCTTAAAAATATGGATATTATAAGAAAATAGAAACTGTTTCATTGTTCAGTCATGACAAAAGCTTAAGTAATGCAGGAATAATAGATAAACTAAGTATTGACATGGATGTGGAAACTCATACACTGTGAAAAAATACTTGTGCACATCTATCTCTCTAAATATTAATTACTTTGTTGTAGTTATCAGTATAAATTGAACTGTCTGTTGCCCTTAAATTTTTAAAGTCAAGTGGCAGTATACACTGGAAATCTTTCAAAAATATATCTGAGTCATTATAATAATATTGAAGACATGAAATGAATGACTTTGCTAATTGCTTATCACCTTGTGAGCAGGCTTGGTTGCAACCACTTTTTTTTCTATTGTAATATCTAATATAAATGATAGAGCTATCTTGAAGAAAAGAGAAAAATGTGTTTTGAAGACTCTTTGATGCAAATTTTATTATCCATCTCTTTTTTGAGCTTGATTTAAATAATTAAAGTGAACATCAAATCAAAGCATAATCCTTTAGTTTAAAATATTAAGCAAATGAATTATTAATCCCTAATATAATAGTATTAAATAATACTATTAATCAAGTTTTAGTACTTCTTTAAGCTACTTCTCATTAATTCTGAAGAAAACTTGCCAAGAATTTCAGTCAGTTTTTTATAAAACAGTGTTTTTAAAGGATATAATAAACTATTTGTGTGTGTGTGTGTGTGTGTGTTTATTTCTGTACTTGTGTGTATAGAGGTCAGAAGGAAGCTCCAAAGTCTCTGGAGCTGGAGGTGAAAGTGTTTGTGAGCTAGAAATGGGTTGTAAGAACAAAATTCTGGTCCTCTGAAAGAGCATTCGGAGCCCTAAGCCATATCTTCAATTTCAATGGAATTTACATATTATCTAGATCACCTCCATGAGTAATAGAATCTGTTGAAATAGTTTTTCTTTTTTTTTAAAAAAAAAAAAATAACTCAATCGATTGGCCCCTACAGATGATCAGTATAAACATTTAGAATCATAACCTCTGAAAACATGGATATTATGGCATATTAATTACTAATTTTTATCATTCATACATTGTAATAATTCTCTGTATTACACTTCAGTTGTAATGGAATTTAGATATTATCTAGATCATCTCCATAACAGATAGAATTTGTTGAAATAGTTAAAAAAAATAATAATCTCAGTTTATTGGCCCCTACAGATAATAAGTATAAACATTTAGAATCATAATCTCTGAAAACATGGATATTATGGCATTCTAATTTCTAATTTTTATCATTCATATATTGTAATACTCCTCTGTATTGTATTACTGTATAGTGGATATACTTTCATCCTCCTAGGAAGTGATATATGTGGTGGAATGTTTTGTATGTTATAAACAAAATGTTATTTTGGCCTATATATAGCACTGTAGAAGTGGGTGGAGAATCAAAGAACAGGCAGGTAAGAGAGAAGGGTGGAGTTAAGCCAGTTTCTATCCGTCTCCCCCCACCAAAAAAAAATATATAAACATCCAGGTGAGCCACGGGCTGGGCCATGTAGTAAAAAAAAATAATAAAAATAAGTTAATTTAAGATAAAAGAGCTAGCTAATAATGTGCTTGAGACATGGGCCAAACAATATAAAATAATATAAGCATCTGAATCATTTCTTTGGGAGACAAAAGCCACGGTGCACAGACCAAGTTCCAAACCTCAGCCGCACACGCCAGGTACAAACCTCCAGACCCAAAACAGGCATAAAGCCTAAACATTTTTTAAAAACTTAAACAGCTTTCTAGATCACTAAAACAAAGCCAAAAAGGGCTTTCTAAATTTCATATTTAAATTAATTTATGGTACAGAGACAGCGTAGTGTTCAGACGAAAATTTAAAAATGGTGTGTCCATGGCACACAGCTTAAACTCATACGTTTTACAAAAGGCTTGGCACAAGTGTAATTGATTTAAGGTTTCTGCTTATACTAAACAACAACAACAACAACAAAAACCAGTTTAAAAACAGTTTTTCTGATAACAACATTTCCTGAGTCCGCTCTGGCAGCGACAACGACAAAAATTTACAGGCTCCTCTGCCATATTAAAAAGCCGCCAAAAGGGGCGGAGTCAGCAATTAAAGTGATACCGACATTTTAAAAGCTCTTTAGGTTAAAAAATAATTAAAAATTCTCCATTAAAAAAATTTAAACTCACAAAGCCTCTAAACGAGATAATATATATATATATATGTATAATACACATAAGCTTCAAAAAAGATAAAAAACCCTTTAAAAAATAAAAAAAATGAAAAAACCATATAAAAATGACAAATAAACAAAAAGTCTAAATTAGAGTTATTGAGTTTCCTTTTAATTTTTTAACTTTTAATAAACTAATTACAAAAAGACAATTGATTACTAAGGCTACTAAGTTAAACCAATACTTATATTTTAAAGATGTCTTGACTTTAAAATCTGTTTATAAAAATATGTTACTTAAAAAAAAGTTTCTGCTTTTGTCTCCACAAAAATCAAAACCTATAAATTAGTTCTAGGCAAATGTGATTTCATTTGCCAAGGCCACCTAAAATTCTCTAATAAAAAAATCTGCTTCCAAAATGGCCAGTTGAAATAACCCAACTTCAAAACCCCATAAAATCAACATCCTTTGACAACAAAAACAATAAAAAAGCTATGCCCAATTTCCCCAAAATATTACTTAATTATGTTTGTTTTCATTATAAATAGTTAATAGTCATAGTCAATCTAAAAAAAGGGGGGAGGAGGATATGATATAGGAATGAGTAGAAAAGATAAGTGGATTTTGATTTATTGATATAAACTTAAGGTCAATTTTGTTGTGCTATATAGATTTTTCTACTCTTGATTAATATATGATGCGGATGTAACTCTTTTATAATTATAATGTGTAATTGAGAAATGCAGATTAATAGTCATCTATGATAAGCAAACTTATAGTCATGTTAGTTAAGTTTTTGTAGGTATACAAAGATATATTTCAATTAGATAGATAGTCTTCAAATGCTTCAACGACATACAAAATATGACATTTAAAATATTTTAAGAACTTAAACTTTGTAGACAGTAAGACAGGTCTGTTCCTGACAGCACCAGTATATTTCAAGAAAATGATGGGCATTAAAAAAACTTCATGTGAAAATTACTTTGTGGCAACAGTTAGCCACTAAACAAAAATCTGTTCTGGAATTGACTGCTTGATAATATGCTATATAAACTAGACATACAGGTTCCATAGGAAAGTGACCTCTAAATGTTGGCAGAACAAGCCGAGATGGTCCTTCAGGTTCCTGCTTTACAAAAAACATTGCCAGACATTCTTCAGGACACAAGGAGAAGCAACTGATAGACTGTGTCAGATTTCCTACATCACTAAAAGGTATGACAGAGACTTTGGGCCATAAAGGCTAAAAATAATGCTCCAACATTACAAAAGAACTTTAGATGACTTTCCATGCAGACATAGGTCATCTCTGTCATTTTCTAGACTTTGGAAGTTGCTTGCACTTCCCGTTTATTGAGATAATATTATATCCTTCTGTGGTCTTTGATGTGGTTGAAGGTTTAATAATTATAGACATAGTTATTTTTAGTTTAAAAGGTATATTAGATATAAAACTTTAGACTCACAATGATAAGATAGATAATAAAATATTCTCTTTAAGTTTGTTAATTACAAATAGACTAGATATTATAGCTATAATTTTTGCTTGAGAGCTGTCCTGTTATAATTTTACTATATAAAAATTAAAACCTTCCTTTTGAATTAGACAGAAAAGAGGAAATGTGGTAGAAGGTTCTGTATGCTATAAATAAAATACTATTTTGGCCTATACACAGCACCGTAGAAGTGGGTAGAGAATCAAAGAAAAGGCAGGTAAGAGAAGGGTGGAGTTAAGCCAGTCTCCATCCGCCCCCCCCCCCAAAAAAAAAAAACATATAAAAATCCAGGTGAGCCACGGGCTGGGCCACATAGTAAAAAAAAATAATAAAAATAAGTTAAGATAAAAGAGCTAGCTAATAATGTGCTTGAAACATGGGCCAAACAATATAAAATAATATAAGCATCTGATTCATTTCTTTGGTAGACAAAAGCTGTGGCACGCAGACTAAGTTCCAAACCTCAGCCGTGTGCACCAGGTACAAACCTCCAGACCCAAAACAGGCACAAAAAAACTTTTTACAACAGATATAGAAGAGATTTTTTGCCATTTAGTACATTTTAATAATTGTACAAGTCACTCTGTACAATCAGTGTGCCAGACCATCTTTCATTCTGATACATGGATGAATGAGTCCCAAAAATGTTTCATCTTAATGTTGTGTGCTCTCTCTACTTACTAAACAAAAGATGTAGTTTTAAGATTTAACTTGAGTTAATTTTTAGGTTTTTACCTAACTTAAGAAGTCACAGAACATAGGCTATAAACATAATCTGTGGGTAGATCCTTACAAAAGAACCACTTTCACATCATCTCTACTCACAAACAGTTTTCATATAGCTGACTATCTGAACTGAATTAAAAGTTAGCAAGGTTTATAATAAATTAAAGGATCTACTCAGTTAATAGCTAAGGCTTCAACAAGTAACAAAGGCTCACTTCTGCTCTGTTGCATTTTCTGTGTGTGGGAACAACAGCTGTGCAGAAAATCTAATTTGAGAGATAAGATGTGTGCACATGAAGAAAAAAATGAGTAAAAATGTAACACACTTTGATGCTTATAATTGCTTTTCATACTAGAGATATAAAATGTGGAGAAAGTAATAGTTCCTTCAGCTTAAGTAGAATTGTGGGTTGGCTGTGTCTTCCAAAAGCCCATAGGCAGGATGTTACTGTGAGAGGTAAAGGGTATATGTATATATATTTTTATGTTTTTACTCATTCTTTGAGAATTCCATAGAAGTAAAATGTCAGCTTCTTTTCCATGTAAGTATATCTCAAAAGGGCCACATTCATCTTCTCTTCTCCTTTGAGATGTAATCATGAGGTGAATGCTTTTGCCTTACTATGGACTCGAATATAAGAAAGCTAATCAATTATAGACTGAAGCTGCCAAAATTCCAAAACTGTAACCCTGCACTTTCTGGGGAGGGGCTGGGGGCTGTGGAGGAGGAGATGGAAGACTGACCAGGAAGGATCGGGAGGGGGAAGGAAATAGGAACAAAGGGTGTTGTAAATGGTTCTGGGCTGGACTTTCTGGTCTAGTCTCAAGGTTTGGACCTACAGCGCCCCAGATACACATGCAGTCCTACAGAATCCCACAGATGTTTGTATTATTTTCACGCTGATTGACCTAACCCAGGCATATAATTTACTAGCGCTTTTTCTCATAGGAGAATTTCAGCTTCTTTCCTCAGTGTCTGCTGTTCTCGTTCCTCGTTCTATCTGTGGCAGCTCTCTCTGCCGGCTCTCTGGCATCTGTGTTTGGACTCTGTGTCTGCTCTGTGATGTTCCTGAGTTTTCTTAGCCTAGTAGCCTTGCACACACTTCCTGTCTTCCTTTGGCCAATCAGCTTTTTATTAAACCTTTAGGCAGGACAAATATTTACATTACCAGCATAATCCCACTAAAAAAGGGGATACATGGATAAAAAATGAGACTTTATTCTGTAAAAATAATAATAAAAAATAACTCAAGTAGCTGACTAATACAGACTGTGTAAAGTTCCAGTTGTGGTAACCATAAGGTGACTCTACGGGGAGAACATTTGCCCACAGGTCTGACAACTTGACTTCAAATCAAGAATTCTCACTAGGTGACAAGAGAAAATCAACCATGGGGCATTGTCTTCTAACATCCACATGGACATGTTGCATGCACATCATGGTATTCTACATACACACACACACACACACACACACACACACACACACACACACACACAAACATATGCACACACACAATGCAAAAGTGAATCTCCCTTTACGAATAAAAAGCCTTCCAAGATTTTTTTTTTCTGTAGTAACACTCATGTAACTTATCAGGAAACAACTTTTCATCATCTATATTGTCTCAGTCTTTCCTTATTGCTGTTCTGTTCCCTAACCTTACAGCTGGTAAAAATAGAGGAGATTTTTTTTTTAACAATGAATATACATACTCTGAAATTTTGATATCACTAAAAAATAATGAAAATTAAATTCTTTAAACATATTTAATAATTAATAATAATTCAGACAAATACACATACTTTTATTTGTGTAGTTCTCAGAACCTTGATGTGGACAAATGAGCCTCAGCATCTCTCCTAGGAGGCAAGTTGAATCATCTTGTATCTACCTTCATTGCCAGGCAGTGAAGTCATTGCATTGTTTTGCCAATTGCTTTATGAACATAAACACCTTTTCTCTTTGACAGCAATGAATGTCTACAACTCATTGTTAATGTTTTCCATTTCAGAACATTATCTCTTGCTAGGAACTTGTAAACCACTTATACTTGTGACTCTTGGTCCTGTGACATTTCTTCTGATTTCAAGGCTGAATCTTTCTGTACAAATGCATTAGGAAAATATTCAAACTAAACAATTTTCTGGATATAACTTTTCACATATGTTTTTCTGATGTACAGTGCAGCATACTTTAGCAATTTAATTTTTATTAGTAATGTGGGTTAAGGAGCTAATTGCAAAATCTGTGCTAGCAAACAGTGTCAGAATACAAGATTTGTTCTTTAAGTACCATTGTTAAAATGTGTTCTTAATAACTGAGCATCTATCTCTTTTTCCCCATAGTCCTAACTGTCCTGAAACTTGCTATATAGACCAGATTGGACTTAAACTCACAAAGATCTGCCTTTCTATGGGTCCCAAGCACTGGGATTAAAAGTGTGCACCACCATGGGCCAGAACATCTGTTCTTTTTTAGGTTAAGTACACAAACAGACAAACTAAATTTTCAGTTTATTTATAAATCAAGATATAGTTATCATTGCTAGAGAGTGGTCAGTGACCACAGAGGCTTGAAGAATACTTCTGGTAACTAAAAATGCTCTATTAGCTGATTTAGGCTTGTTTACATTTATGGGTAAAGTAAGAAGTCCAAGTTTATTAGATATGCACTTTTGATATGAATGTTATAGAAAGATTCATATATATATGTATAGATACACATAGTAATAAAAATACTGTTGTAAAACTACGGCTAAGTTGATTTGAAAGAGAAGCTTTCTTTGTGGTGGACTTGCCTGAGTGAAGGACTATGCGGCTGTTTCATAAGTCCTGGGGAAGAGAAGAACCTCAGCCCACTCTGCTTCATCCACTGCTGGTCCTCTCAGAATTTAATGAAATGATACTATAGAGAAAACTATCTTATTGTGTTTTGGGAAGAAGTGAGGAAATACGAATAGCAATAAGTTTATTTTTCCCTGTCAAAAGTACCAAGATAGAAAATCCTCAAATTATAAGGTCATCATTTCCAAGGTACACCCAGTCACGTTACTGTTGAATTGGTGGGTTTAAAAAATGCCTGTCATTCTGGAGTTTAATCACAGAGAGCGAGGTGGGATTATATGAGCAAAGGGGTCAAAGTCATGATAAGGAAACCCACAGAGACAGCTGACTTGAGGTATTGGAAGCTCACAGACTCTAAAATGACAGCTGGGGATCCTGCATGGGACTGAACTAGTCCCTCTGAATATGGATGACAGTTGTGCGGCTTGCATGAGTTGTTGGTTCAGCCTCTGACAGTGGATTCAGGATATGTCCCTAGTGTATGAACTGGCTATTTGGAATCTATTCCCTATGGAAGGATACTTTTCTCAGCCTTAATACAGGGTAGGAGGGGATGGGTCCAGCCTCAACATGATCTGTCAGACTTTGTTGACTCCCCAAGGGAGGCCTTAATCTCTCTGAGGAGTTTATAGTAGAGTAGGGCTTCAGGGAGCTGGGAATGAGTAGCAAGGGAACTGTGGTTAGTATGTGAGAAAAAAAAGAAAACTCTTTTAAATAAAAAATGTCAGAAAGAAGGACATCAAGGAAGGAAGGAAGAAAAAGAAAGAAAGAAAAAAAGAAAAGCCTAATATAACATATCAAGGAGGCACACATCTGGCCATGTTAGGCAGAGTGCTCATAGAAAAGGTTATCTGGGGAGTGAAGACCCATTCTGAATGTGATGTGAGGGGCAGGCTGCGTTACTGAACGCCAGCATTCATCTTCACTCTAACTTCTGACTGTGGCATCTTCATCTGCCTCACAGTACTGCCACATATCTTTCCATTGTGCTGGACTGTGTCATTTAAAAGGAACTAAAATGTTGCCTCCATCAAGTCACTTATCAGATACCTGTTAACAACTGTGAAAACTAACAAATACATGTACATTGGTTGACATGCGTGTTAAATTTATGTTTTCCCTTTAAGCCAGGCATAGATAATTAAAAAAAAGAGTCTAAAGGAATTTTTCTATTGTATATGATCATGAAACAGCAATAATGTAGCCCTGTAGCCAGCCAGAGAGTAAGAGATGCCATGGTTCTTAAAGGGAATTAGGATGGCATTTGAAAGTTTTCCAATTAGTGAGAAATAAGAGTGGCATCTGGAAAGAACCTGGGAAGCTACAGGGAACTCACTAGTAGAGAGACAAATACTTTCTTAGTGGTAATATTTATGTTTCTAAGAAATTAAAATATTCTTATGCTGTTGTAAACAAATGTATTCCATCATTTGACAGTCTTAGAATATGAATCACTTCAAAGAGTGCTTACTCAGGAAAGAAGTCAATTTAAAAGTTTAACCTTGGCTTAAAACATTTGGATATTTGTGGTGGTGTATTGTATATTTAACAAATCACCCACAGTCAAACTGTGAAGGCAAGGGAGTGGGACCCACATCTTTAATCCTATCACTAGAGAGATCCATTTGAATCCCTGTGAATTCCAGACCTAAGAGCCAGGCAGTGGTGGCACTCACCATTAGTCCTACCACTTGAGAGGCAGAGGCAGGCTCTGTGAGTTTTAAGCCAGCCTGGTCTATAAAGCAAGTTCTAGAACAATCAGGACTCACACAGAAAACTCTGTCTCGGGGTGGGGGGGAAGAGTAGAGAGATGGCTCTGTTCTCTGATAATCCAGACAAATTTTATTAAATGTACAATGTATCATCATTTTGTTAAAAGAAAAAGGTTATGACTAATATAAGAAAAACTATACACAATGGGTATAATAACTATATACAATATATACAAACAACAATTATATTAGTAGATATCAAAGAACCAGAAGGAAAAAATAAAAAAAATAACAACAACAAAATTCATCAAGCCAAATGGTGAGAAAACCCCTGTTACTAATTTATGCATTTGAACAATATACATCCAGGCTTTTGAATTACAAGTTATACAGAGAATGTTAGCTCACTGACAAGGTTGCAAATACATAAAGAACAGTACATTTTCTTGCCAGTTTACAAAAGGTTTTATCTGCCTGGAGCCAATGTTGAAAAGGCATTTACAAAGTTTAGTTTCAAGAGGCACAGAAAAGCCACCAAGAGCACCTAATCAATTTCCAAGTACCTCTAGCCAAGTCGACCTAGTGTTAGTAGTATCCAGTGTTACACCTGTTTAGTAGAATGCATGTCATTTTATTTTTTTATTTTTTTCATGTTTTTTCACTCTTGTCCCTTCCAGTCACTCCCTCTTCTCCACATCTCCCTATCTCTGCCCTAGCAAGGGCAGGACGTCTCAAGGTCCCAAGGTACCAATATGGCTTAGTTCAGCATCCACTTCTGGCAGATCCAGTTTCCTCACCCGAACATCAAGACTGAGTCAGGTGTTCCTCTGGAGGGGGTGGGATCCAAGGTGCCAGTCCAAGGTGTTTCAGATCCCAAGCTGTTAAGTGATTGTGGTTTGCAGCTTGGACATGCTTTGCTTTTTTCTTTTTTCTTTAGAGACCACTAATGAGTGAGTACATCCTCTGCTTTTCTTTCTGGGTTTGTGATTCCTCACTCAGGAGGAGGAGTTGCTTGCAAACTTTAGGATATCATTTTTTCTTACTGCTGTGTAATACTCCATTGTGTAGATATACCACAGTTTGTTAATCCATTCTTCAGTTGAGGGATATCTAGGTTGTTTCCAGGTTCTTGCTATTACAAATAAAGCTGCTGTGAACATAATTGAGCTATTGCCTTTGGAGTGCAAATGTGCGTCCTTAGGGTACACACCCAGAAGTGGTATTGCTGGGTCCTTGGGGAGATTGATTCCCAGTTTTCTGAGAAACTGCCTTACTGCATTCCAAAGTGGCTGAACAAGTTTACACTCACACCAACAATGGAGGAGTGTTCCCCTTGCTCTGCAGTCTCTCCAGCATAGACTATCATCTGTGTCTTTTATCTTAGCCAATCTGACAGGTGTAAGATGGTATCTCAAAGTTGTTTTGATTTGCTTTTCTCTGATAGCTAAAGATGTTGAGAACTTTATCAAGTGCCTTTCAGCTATTTATTATTCTTCTGCTGAGAATTTCCTTTTTAGTTGTGAACCCTATTTTTTGATTGGGTTATTCAAGGTTCTGAGATCTAGTTTCTTGAGTTCTCTATATATTTTAGAGATCAGTCCTCCATCACTTATAGGATTGGTGAAAGCCTTTTCCCATTCTGTAGGCTGTCATTTTGTCCTATTGACTATGTCCGTGGCTTTACAGAAACTTCTCAGTTTCAGGAAGTCCAACTTACTGATTGTTGTTTTTAGTGTGCCACTGGTGTTATATTTAGGAAGTGGTCACCTGTGCCAATTGGTTGGAGGGCATTTCCCACTTTCTTTTCTATCAAGTTCATTGTGACTGGATTTATGTTGAGGTCTGTGATCCACATGAATTTGAGTTTTGTGTAGGGTGACAGGCTTGCATCTATTTGCATTTTTCTACACACTACCATCCAGCTATGCCAACAACACTTGTTAAAGATACTATCTTTTCTCCATTGGATATTTTGGGCCTCTTTGTTGAAGATCAGGTGTTCATAGGTTTTTTGGGTTAATGTCTGGATCCTCAATTTCATTCCATTGATCCACAAGTCTGTTTTTAATGCCAGTACCAGGCTGTTTTTATTACTGTAGCTCTATAGTATAACTTGAAGTCAGGGATGGTGATGCCTCCTGAGGTTCTTTTGTTGAGCAAAATTGTTTTGGTAATTCTGGCTTTACTGTTATTCCAAATGAAGTTGAGTATTGTTCTTTCAAGGTCCATAAAATATTGTGTTGGGATTTTGATAGGAAGTACATTGAATCTGTAGATTGCTTTTGGTAGGATTGCCATTTTTACTATGTTGATCCTACCTCTCCAGACACATGGGAGATCCTTCCATTTTCTGATATCCTCTTCAATTTCTTTCTTCAGTGATTTAAAATTTTTGTTAAATAGATCTGTTACTTCTTTGGTTATAGTTACTCCAAGGTATTTAGTGCTATTTGCAGCTATTATACATCATATAAAATTATGATGTAATACTTAATATGTAATATCCTTATGCTATATTGTTTAGGGAGGCTGTGCAAGTGTTGAAACTCTGAAGGGAAAGGTAACCAGAGGTTAGGAGCCAAGAAATCCTACACAGTCTCACTGCACAACAAACCTCACACAAGACATTTTTTGGAAAGGGCACAAAAGGTTGGCTGTTTATGCTCAGGCAAAAAGCAGCAAATAAGTGATGAAGGATTGAATAGCATGTGTCAGTATATGTGGCCTCTGGCAATGGGACCAGAATTTGTTACTTCTTGGAGCACATTTCCTGCAAAGGAACATCTTCCTTAGCCTTGTTACTGGGGGGAGGGGCTTAGTCCTAACTCAACTGGATTTGACAGACTGCATTGACTGACCCTTGAAATCCTTATCCTCTCTGAGGAATGGATGGGGTATGGGGTAGGGAATGGGATGATTGGGAAGAGGGAAGGAATCGGGGAATAGTGGGAGGTATGTTAAAACATTTTTTTTTTTAATTAAAAAAGAAAAGCAGTAGAGAATTGAGCAAGGGACAGGCTTAGATAGGGGTTCATTGGAGAGGAGTTTCCAGGGTGAAGATTTAGAGGGTGGTATTGTTGGGATTTTAAATCCTAAATTTAGAGTAAATCCAAAGATGGGTGGAATTTTGAACTAAGGGATTGTTGAATTTTTAAGCTCAGGAATTGGTGGGGTTTGATGGGTCTTCAAATGCAGAAAAGAGCACAGACATTTTACTCTACCGTAAGAACATGGAAAAAAATTAAAAATTAAAAAACAAAACAACAGTAACAAAATAGTTCATGTTTAGGAAAGATGCAATGATTTTTCCTGAATGTTTTAAATCTCTAGTTGGTTAGCTGAGGTTATAGAATTCGAAAGCACTGACTAAGGAAGGGGAATATATAACTTTCCCATGTGACAAAGCCATTCTTGAAGTATCAGAACTTAGTGCAGCTTGTTGAGTGATGATTTAGCTGTCTGTGTGTGTGCTGAGAGGTAACAAGCAAACTCTTTTGGTACAAGGCTGACCTAACACACAAACTTTGGCATACATATGAGAGAAGAGACTAGTATCCCCATCTCAGAGAGAATATAGGGTATAGGGCAATTTCATTTATATGCCAGTACCTTTTTTCATATAATAATGTTTTCATCAGTTGAAGAGCTCTTATCTTGACATTCTCTTGTTTTCTATAAGTAGATCAATATTTTTTAATTGTTTATACAAAACGATTGAAGACCTCAGTTTTTTTTTTGTTTTTTTTTTGTTTGTTTTTTAGTTTTAACTAAAAACCCAATTAAGTCAGATAACTGATTATTTTACAGGAAGTTGGAGGAAAGTTATTTGGCTGGGTTAGGCACATTGATAGCCCTACAATGTCCCTTTCTGCCTCATGGCTCCAGGTATGTCACACTGCGTCACCTTTAATATGTGCTGACTCCAACTCTAGACATTACCTATGGATAACTTCATTTAAAGGAGTAATGAAAATTATTTTACTCTATCAAGTATGTCCCTTTAATCTAATGAACTATGTTCTTTGGATAAAATAGTTCTGTTTTATCATTGTAACAATACCTACACACAAACCAACCAAAGATTAGCTTAAAACCATGCATCTTTTCTATCTGAGCTAAGGAGTATGTGGGGACCACCACCACAGAAAACAGACTGGTTCTGTGGAAAATAGTAGACCATTTCTGTGAGGAAAGAATGATAGCATAGAGAATGTCTATTTAGTGGGTAACCACGAGTGGCTGCCACATGAATGCAGCCAAGTGTTATAAGAGGGGATCTAGGGTGATATATTGAGGACTACATATATGTTTTATTACATTTTGCTTTTTTTATAGCAAGAAAAATAATCTATATTTGCTGACTTGGGGAATAGAATGAAGAGAGTGAAGCCAAAGGATGGATAAATGGTTTATTGATTATTCTAGGCATGTAGCCAGAGCTTTAAAAAAATGAATTTCTTTGATGCCTGCTGCTGTTTTACACTCAGTTTGGCCTCTTGAAAATGGGAGGTCAGACTCTTTTGTAGATGTAAGAACAGACTTTGTGTCTTTAGTAGCCATCTGAAAGTTATCAAAACTATAAAATGAATCTAGAAGATCAATTAGAAAGACAAGGAGAGTAGATACCATTAAATTTGATTTCAGAGTACACTGGGGTGTAAATATCTTAGGGAAATAATTCCAATTTAATTTACTTTTATTATGTTTATTTTCTTAGAAATTTACCCCAAATATACTGCTACTCAGTGAAACTATATCAGGAAATATATAATATTTTCAATAATTTTTCAGAGATGCATTACTTGATAGAAGCAAGTTGATGCATTTTGACAGTTTGAAGTGTTTCTATTTTTGTTTGAAGGAAACATATCTTATGCTGGAGAAAAATGTTTGAAAATTGCAGCTTCAGATAATGGTAGACATGCTGGGGTATAATGAGAAGCACTTGTAAGGACAATTAATAAATGAGATCTTCTGAAGTTGAGGCTCTTTTATAAGGCAAATGACAGAGTAAATTAGACAAAACAACAGCTTATAGAACAGGGAAAGATTTTTACCAACCCCACATCTGGCAGAAGGCTGATCTCTGGCATATATATAAAGAAATTAAGAAACAAGGCATCAAAATATCAAAAAAAATTCAAACCTGATTTTTAAAATGGGTTACAGAGCTAAATAGAGAATTCTCAACAGAAGAATCTCAAATGGTCAAAAGACATTTAATTTAAGGAAGTGTTCAAAATTCTTAGTCATCAGGGAAATGCAAATCAAAAGGACTCTGAGATACCATCTGACACCAGTCAGAATGTCAAAGATTAAAATCACTAATGACAGCTTATGTTGGAGAGGATGTACAGCAAAGGGAACAGTCCTTCACTGTTGGTGGGAATGCAAACTTGTACAGACTCTTTGTAAATCATGTTGACTTGTCAGAAAATTGGAAATCAATCTACCCCAGGAACAATAATACCACTTTTGGGCATATACCCAATAGATGCTCAAATTATACAACAAGGACACTTATTCAATTACATTCAAAGCAGCATTATTCATAAAAGCCAGAACCTGGAAACAACCTAGATACCCCTCATCTGAATAATAGATAATCAAAATATGGTACATTTACACAATGAAGTATTACTCAGCTGAAAAACAGTAACATCATAAATTTGAAGGCAAAGTATAGAACTAGAAAATATCCAGAGTGAGGTAACCGAGACTCAGAAAGATGAACATGATATGTACTCATTCATAAGTGGATACTAGATGTAAAGCAAAAGATAACCAGGCTACTACCCACAGCACCAAGAAGCTCGCTAATGAAGAGGACCCTAAGAGGGATGCATGGGTTGCCCTGGGAAGAAGAAATAGATGGGATCACTTGAGTAAACTGAGGGCTAGGTAGGCAATACAGCAAAGGGAATGGAGAATGAGCACATAAGGGAACAAATGGTGAAACTAGAACAGGGGTAGAGTGGGAGAGCAATGAAAGAGATATCTTGATAAAGGGGGACATCATGGAGTTAGGGAGAAACTTGGTGCTAGGGAAGTGCCCAGACATTCATAAAAATAACCCCAGCTTAAACTACTAGTAATAATGGAGAGGGTGCCTCAGCTGGCCTATCCCTGTAATCAGATTGGCTAATACCCTAAGTGTCACCATAGTGCCTTTATCCAGTAGCTGATGGAAGCAGATGCAGAGATTCACAGCCAAGCTGCAGGCTGAGCACTGGGAATCCAATTGAAGATAGGGAAGAGGAATTATTTGAGCCAAGAGGGGTCAAGATCAAGATGTGGAAATCTACAGGGACAACTGAACCAAGCTAGTGGGAATTTATGAATTTTAGAACAACAGCTGTGGAGCCTGCATAGGAATGGACTAGGCCCTCTGTATATAAGAGACAGTTGTATACTTGAGTCTGATTAAAGGACTCCTGGCAGGAGAATCAGGATCTATCCTTGGTATATGAGCTGACTTTTTGGGAGCCCATTATCTATGGAGAGACACCTTACACAGCCTTGATTCAGAGATGAGAGGATTGGACCTGTCTGGACTGAATGTACCAGGCTTTTCTGACTCCCCATGGGAGGCCTTACCTTTTCTTAGGAGATGATAGAGGGTGGGTTGGAGAGAATACTGAAGAGTGGGGGACAGGAGAAAGGATGAGAGGGGAATCTGAGGTTGGCATGTAAAATAATTTTTTAAAAAAATTCTTATATAAAATGTCAGAAAAAATAAATTTATAAAAACAAGGTGCTGTAGCTGGAAATCAGAATCTACCTGTCAGAGTGCTGGAGACGAGCGGGGCGTGGTCAACTGGAAAGAGCGTCTGAAGTAAAGCCCCCAGGGATGAGAGGAGACAGAAGAGGAAGCCAGGCTCTTGTGCAGTTCCTGGACCTGTGGCATGTTTAGGAAGGACCGGGCGGTGGGAAACTCCTCCTGTGCGCTGCTTCCACACCTTTTTCTCCCCTTGAACAAAACATTTTTCTGTAAGTGATTTTTAGATAATAAATATTACTTAATATATATCTCATGGCGGGTTATTTACTGTAATAAGGTACTTTAACATAATATAGCTTTATAGTCTCTTAGGGGGAAGAATCCAGTATAAACTTTACTTTCCAAAAACTAGCTCAGTTGCAGAGCTGAGTTCCTGTCTAGAAACCATAGCTGAGAGCCCACTTCTAAGCACTCAGGCATCAAAATAATGCAAATCCGAGTCGTTACTGCACTGAGGTCCTTGATTCTTCCCTGCCACAATTGTCTCGGTACATGGTGGGAGGACATTTCCCCGTTTATTATAGAAAGACCATTGTTACCAGTCCAAAGTTTAAATTATTGAATATTTTTTCTTTGCTTACTGCATGCCCGCCTTTCTCTTTCTTTGCCAATTCAGATGCTGACAATATTAGAAAGTGAGGGGGGGAGTTGATTAAGTGATAATGAAAAAGACATTATAAATGCAGTAAGTGCCCTTCTAAAACAGATCCCAGAGATGCCCAGCTGGTCTGGCCAAGTGAGTTAATGATGAAAGAACTGGTATTGTGAAGAATCAGGCTTCCTCAGCACTAATCTGCCAGCCCTTTGAATGTTCCAGGAACTCCCAGCCTCTAAAATATAAGAAGTATTACCTGATGTATAATAGCTACCCAATCAGGGACATTATCATAGTTGTCTTAACAACTATGGTATTGGATTTGATGGATTCTATACTGTTTTAAATAGATGGCATGCCTCCCTTTAGATAAGTAAGATTTATTTTCACATATTTAAGTGAAAATATACTTATGAGTTATGTTTGTCTATATAGTATATGAGTGTCTGATGCCTGCAGATGTTAGAAGATTGTATCCAATTTCATAACAATGGAATTACAGAGGGTGTGGACCACTCTCTGGGTGCTGGTACCTGAGCCTGGGTATTCTGCATAATCCACAATTGTTCTTAACCACTGGACTATCTCTCCAGCCCCAAAAGAGTTGTTTTCTGAGAGAATACAGTGACATGAGGGAAGACTCTGAGCTTATAAGCAGAGTCTCTTACACGGTTGGCAACAATTTTATAGCTGTAAATTGGAGGTTTTCTCAAAAGACAGCTAGTTGTGAAAAGGAAGTGGGATCAAATAACTTAGGTTTTACAGATTAAGCTGGTAAAAACGTTGGACCAATGGGAGACTGTAGATGGTGGATGAAAAATGTTAACTACTGGAATAGTATCTGAGGAATTTGCAGTTTGAGAAGAACTATGTGAACAAACTGCAAAGGTTGAGGCAAGAGGAAAAGATGATTGGACAAGTTGACAGAACTAAGATTCTGCTTTGTCTTTGGATTGTAAATGGATAGGACTCAGGATGCACAGCTGTCTGGGGACAAAAAGAATCTATAATTAACATATTTTTAAAACACTTGGCTAAGCCTCAAAATGGTAAGAGAAAATTAGACAAGTAGTTAAATTTGTATCCTATGGAAACCTTACTGGAAGATTCTTTTGTTTTTGTACATAAAGGCTACTGTCATAATCACATTTTGTACTGGTCTGACCTGTGTGTTCTAATTCATGTGTCTGGAAATTTCAGTTGGTCATTAAGATCAGTGCCCAGAGCATACATGCTTTGATCATTTTTTCAGCAGTTATTTTCATTTTTCTTGACCATGATATTAGACCTGATAGAGAAAAACATGTTTCTTTCAATCAAACATCAATGTTAACAAAAAATAAATAATTTTATGGCAATACACAAAACTAGAAATCACTCCAAATACTTTATTGAAAAAGGAAGTACACCAAATAATTTCTTATATTCTCCTTCAATTATATAAATTAAACTTTTTGGAAAATTTATTTGTGTTAAATAATTATAATGTAGAAAGACGTATATTGGAAATTGTTGAGATATGCCTTTTAAAAAGTATGATTATAAAGGCATTTAAAAGCTTTCTCTTTAGGCTTGAAACTTCATTTTGTGCTGTACCAACCTATGGATTAAAAGATGGAAATGAGGATAGAACCCAAGAGGTATTTCTTTCTTGCCCACTTTTGTGGAAGAAGAAATTTAAGATGAATTTGGGCTTCATAATTTGCTTTATAATGAGGAGGAAATCATTTCCACAAGAAGGAAATAAGTGATCATTTCTAAGCTTGAAATGAAACATTTAGAAAGCTTACCTTGTGTAGCAAAAATGTAATCCTAAAATTGACAGTTGATAGATTTTACAAATACCTTCGTGTATGGAAATCCATCAGGAAAATGACATAATGATAAAGGAGAATGTTGCACAGAAATATTAGTGAAGATTGAAACTTGTACTAAAAAAGCCATCACACCACTGAGAACATCATTAGTGCTATTAACCAACCAGTATGCAATGCCAAAGCCACACATTCAGAGTGATGGATTAGAAAGAAACTCAATTTGTATGTTGTGCACTCGCCTAAAAGAACAGAAATCATATAAAGCTACTGTAAAGTGCCAAGCTTTTTATAATCGAGAAAGCTTGTATATTTAATGCAGTGAAAAATGGAAGTCTGTATTTCCAGTTAAAATGATGCCAAGAGACCTAAGGCAGAGAAAGTAATGTAGAAAATAGATCAGAAAGGAGACAGTCAGTAGGGGCAGCACCTAATCACCCTTTACATCTACCATTCCTTTCATTGGAGTACCTGATATTAACTGCACACTTTTTTAAAAAGTTGCAAGCAGTAAGTAGAAAACAGAAGACAAGTTTGGAAAATCTTACTTCTTTCACCCTGTGGATCCAGGCACACAACTCAGACTACTTATTCTGGTAGGACATTTAGCCACTGAGCTGTCTGGCTAGCCCTTAGTTGCATACTTTCTATGCCTTCATTCAAAGTTCTGTGTCCTCATTAATCATTACCACAAAGACATGTATTGTAGGACTGTACATTTGGCAAGTAAGAAATCATATACTGAGAGATAGCTCTTCTGATGTCACACATTCAGAAAATGCTAGTAAAGGATATGACAGCTGTCCGACTGCAAGGCAGGCTTCTCTATTATGCATTGTTGTTTTACCATTCTACTATGATGGGTCCAATTACTGACATATTATTTTATAGAAAAGAACCTTAAAATAACTAATGTAATAAGCTTGAAAGGGCACATAGGCACAGAACAAAAACACACTTGACATTCTAACTTAATTGCCGTTATCTATTCACTGTTTTGCACATATTTTCCAAATGGTTCAGAAAAAATATTGAAAACTGTAAATTAAAAAAATAGATTAGAACATATTAACTTTTAAGAAAGGTAGCATGAAAAGGTAAGCAGTATGAGTTTTGTAAGGAAACAATATGAATATTTTAATTGCTCTAATTGACTAGGGGAATTTCTATGTAGCCTATTCAGACCACAGCTTTAGTGCTGGGAAGTTGTGTAGCCCTGGAGTCATTTCAGTCTCAATGACCTCATGTGTTCAATAGAAGGAATCAATTACCTTGCTTTTGACAATTTGCTTGTTTTTAAAGTTGCAGGAGTTAATAGAAGCTTAACAGTGGAATAGCTGTCAAACTATAATTTTAAAAGCACAATGATTAAAAACAAACAGTAAAATATGTGGTCACTTTGCTTTTCTGCTGAAGTAAAACTGGGTATGAAACTAACATAAGGTCTGTTTGTAGCATAGTACATTCACTACTTTCACCATTTATATCATCTACTATTAAAACTATGAGTACTATAATCACAAAGATATTGCTAAGAAGAATTTTTGACCACTGAAATAATGTTATGTTAAAAAAAAAAACCCCTAAGCCTCAGTTTATTCAGTTAGAATTGAGAATAAATTCTTTTGTAGGAAGAAAAAAAACCATAATTTAGAATTTTACTTTATATTGAGTATCTGTCTTATTTAAGGACACATGTAAGAAGACTACTAAGTTACTATCAATAGGGACCTTTAATAAATAAGCAATTTGCTTTGGCAGTTAATAACTCTACAAGTTATATTTTGCTCATAGGTCTTTTAAGTTCATTTTAAATGTAATTAAATCTGCAAATATTGATGACAGCAGACAGTATGATCAAATTAGCATTATAACTGTCCTTTATTTTGAAGATTTTAGTATTTGAGTTGTACTAAAGTTAAATATCCAAAATTCTTTCAAGTATTAACTTAAAAGAAAAAGTTGTGCAGCTGGGGCAGTGGTGGTGCATACTTTAATTCCAACAGTCAAGAAGAAGAGACAGGCAGATCTCTGTGAATTTAAGGCCAGCCTGGTCAACAGACTGAGTTCTAGGACAACTAGGGCTACACAGAAATCCTGTATCTGGAAAAAATGTTCTACATTTGTGGTGTATACATGTTTGTGGAGACCAGAGGATAAGGTCATATGTTTTCCTCTAGTACTCACTATCTGATTTTTTGAGTCAAATTCTTGACTGAACCTGGAGGTCACAAATTTGGTACAGGTGGCTTACCACAGGGCAATGCCTGTGATAAGTGCCCAGAATTAAACAATAGGAGAGAAATGCTATGATGTGGATGCCATCTAGGAAACTGGAGAGAACATGTGGAAGAAACATCGTGCCCCATTAGATGATGAATCATCATTAGCAAAATTTTATTGTCAAGCATATTGACTATTGCTTCCAGTCCATTTTGAAGATAGCTGGAGCAATAGATACTCTCTAGTTCTTTGGATCACCAAGACACATTCCTGTTTTCACTCAGGTGTACATGAGCTTGCTATAGTTTTTTTGTTTTGGTTTGGTTATGATGCAGGATCTTCCTGGATAGCCCAGCTTTCCTAGACCTTTCTATGCAGACAAGGCTGTTCTTGGCAGAAAACTGCCAGCCTCTGCCTCCCATGTGCTACCACACCTAGCTTAAAACATGTTTTATACAGCTGTATTTAATTTTGCACATATAAAACCAAGATATGTTGAATATTGTCTTCCTAGTCATTGCACAAAATGCTGCTTTAAAAGATTATTCTCATGAATGCAAGGCAGAAACATTTCTGGCCTATTGGTCATGATGGGTCAGTGCTCCACTGGGTATTTACAAACAGCACTGAAGCAATGGATTATCCACTGTATAATTTTAACAGCTTGGGTCTTCTCTAAGTGTTAGAAGCACAGTTTAAATGAAATATATTTTCTCAGTGTTTCTAGCTAGAAATTCTCTGAGTTAAAGACAGGATATTATACCAATAAGGCTAGCTAGAGATATGGTTTAATAATTATTCAGTACTTAAAAAGAACAATTTTATGGCTTTGAGTTACAGAATATAATATAACCCATGAAAGTAAGGGAGTTTAAAAAGACATGCAAGACAAGGACTGAGGCTTTGGAATTCAGACCCCCATCCAGAGGAGAATAGATACCTGCACCTGGACCACCATTTGGGAGAGTCCCACTGAGAGACCAGGGTAAATCCCTAAAGTCTGATCTCAGACTCTCACTAACAGACAGGAACTAGGGTTTGGTTGTGAGGGGCTCCTCAAGCTATACCTAAAAGAGGGGACCTTGCACAGCTGGGCCCCACTTCCTGGACAAACTGCATCATCAGAAAAGGACTGAGGCTTTGAAATAAAGACCCCTGTCCAGAGCAGAGTCAGAAATCTAGCAGACTCCTTGCTCTGAGGAGACAGGAGACACACCAGCCCTCTTGCCACAACTGACTAGGAGCTGCCTAATTGTGAACAACATAAGCCATGGGCACATGCCAGTGTAAAAATACATGTAACAATATAAAGAACAATAAGGCAACACCAGAAGAAATTGGTGGTTCTACAACTACAAGACCTCAGCAGAGCAATGAAGAGGAAACAGAAGGACATAACACCAAAACAACTTTATGAAGATTATTGAAGCCTTCAAAGAAGATATGAAAAATTCCCTTAAAGAAATAGAAGAAAATACAAACAAAAAACTGGAAGAGATGAACAAATTCTTGAAAGAAAAGGTAAAACCAAAAATGAAAGAAACATTTCAGGAACTAAAAACTGAAATAGAAGCAATAAAAAAAGGCACAAAATGAGACAAAAGTGAAAATAGAAAATCTGAAGAGCTGGAACTATAGACACAAGCATAAACAACAAAATCCAAGAGATGGAAGAGACAATAACTGGAGTGGAAGACTCAGTAGTGGAAATAGATACATCAGTCAAAGCAAAATACTTAAACCAAAAAAACCATAATACAAAATGTTCAGGAAATCTGAGACACCATGAAAACACCTAACCTGAGAATAATAGGAATAGAAGAAGAATACCAGCTCAAAGGCACAGATAAAATATTCAAAAAAATCAAATAAGAAAACTTTCCTAACTTAAAGAAGGAAATGCCTTTAAAGATACAAGAACCTTACAGAACACTAAATAGATATGCCCCCCCAAAAGTCAGCGTGCCACATAATAATCAAGCTACAAAACATATAGTACAAAGAAAAAAAATTAAGAGCTGCAAAAGAATAGGGCCAACTTATCTATAAAGGCAGACCACTCAGAATTACTCCTGACTATTTAATGGAAACAATAAAAGCAAGAAGGGATTGGTCAGAAGTTATACAGACACTAAAAGAGCATGGCTTCCAACCTAGATGATTATATCCAGCAAAAATTATCAATCACCATAGGTGGAATAAACAAGATGTTTCATAAAAAAGTCAGACTGAAACAATACTTATCTACCAATCCAGACCTTCAGAAAGCATTAGAAGAAAAACTCCAACCTAAGGATCCAAGATACACCCATGAAACCACAAACATTAAGTAATCCCACAGATGAAAAGACCAGAGAAAGGAAATACATACAAGCTACCACCAAAAATAGCAGAAAACATGAATGAGTGGTCACTAATATCCCTTAATATCAGTGAACTCAACTCACACTAACAAGATGGATACAAAAACAGAAGCCTTCCTTCTGCTGCATACAAGAAACACACCTCAACCACAAAGACAGACACGGGCTCAGAGTAAAGGATTGGGGAAAGAATTTACAATCAAATGGCCCTAAGAAACAAGCTGGGGTTGCCATCCTAATATTGAACAAAGTAGACTTTAAACTGAAATCAATGAAAAGAGACAAAGATAGACATTACTTATTCATCGCAGGACAAATTGGTCAAGAGGAGATTTCAATCCTGAATATTTATGCCCCTAGTATAAGGGCACCTATCTATCTATCTATATATATATATATATAAACGCTACTAACTTAAATTCTCACACTCTAATAGTGGGAGATTTCAATACCCCACTTTCACCCCTGGATAGGTCAACCAGACAAAGACTCTACAGAGAAACAAAGAGTCTAACACACATTATGATGCAAATGGATTTAATATATATTTACAGAAGCCCAAAAGCAAAGGAATATACATATTTCTCAGCACCATATGGATCTTTCTCTAAAATTGACCACATAATTGTTTATAAAGTGATTATCAATAGAAACAAAAATACAAATAATCCCTTGTATCATATCAGACCACCAGGGCCTAAAGTTAGAGTTCAACAACATCAAAAATCAAATAAAGCCTACTAACTCATAGGAACTAAACACCACTCAGCTGAACCACCTCTGGGTCAAGAAAAAAATTAAGAAAGAAATCAAAGTCTTCCTAGAATTTAATGAAAATGCATACACAATGTATCCAAACTTGTGGGATACAATGAAAGCCATCTTAAAAGGAAAATTCATAACACTAGATGCCTATACGAAAAGCCTAGAGAAATCCCACACTAGAGAACTAACAGCAAAGCTGAAAGCCTTAGAACAATTAGAATCAAACTCACCTAGAAGGAGAAGATGGCAGGAAATAATCAAACTTAGAGCTAAAATCAATACAATTGAAACAAAAAGAACAATACAAAGAATCAATGAATCAAAGAGTTGGTTCTTTGAGAAAGTCAATAAGATAGATAAGCCCCTAGCCAAATTAACCAAAAAGCAGAGGGAGTGTATCCAAATTAACAAAATCAGAAATGAAAAGGGGGACATAACAAGAGAACCCCAGGAATTCCAGAAAATTATATGGTCATACTTTGAAAATCTATTTTCCACAATTATGGAAAATGTAGAAGAAATGGACAGATTTTTGGACAGGAAACATTTACCAAAATTACAGGAAGACCAGATTAATTACCTAAACTGCCCTAGAACCCGAAAGGAAATGGAAGCTGTCATTAAAAGGCTCCCAAGTAAAAAAAAGCCCAGGTCCAGATGTTTTCAGTGCAGAATTCTACCAGACATTCAAAGAATAATTGCTATCATTAGTCTACAAATTATTTCACACAGTAGAAACTGAAGGAATATTTGCCAAATTTCTTTTATGAGGCCACAATTACTGTAATACCCAAGCCACTCGAATACTCAACAAAGAAAAATTATAGACAAATTTCATTCATGAATATTGATGCTAAAATTCTCAACAAAATTTTGTCAGATAGTATACAAAAATATATAAAAATATCATCCACCATGATCAAGTAGGCTTCATCCCAGAAATGCAGGGATGGTTCAACATACAAAAAACTGTAAGAAAAACTGAAGAAAAAAAAAAAACATAGGATCATATTTTGAGACATTGAAAAAGCCTTTGACAAAATCCAAAACTCCTTTATTATAAAAGCCCTAGAGAGATCAGGAATATAGGGAAAACATCTCTATATAGTAAAGGCGAATTGCAAGAAGCTGACAGCCACCATCAAACTTAATGGAGAAAAACTGAAGGCAATCCCACTAAAATCAGGAACTACATAAAGATGTCCTCTCTCTCCTTATGTATTCAATATAGTTTTTTTATAGAATTATTATTTATTGACTATCATGTATTGGAGTCAAAGACTCACATAGTTGAATTCTGAAAAAGACCATTGATATTTTACATTTAATAAAATATTAAAAGACTGTTTTTACCTATGAATTTATAATATTTAGGCAATAACAAAAAGTTCAAAATCTGGTAGGAGATTTGTTGTGGTAGGTTTTCCGGCCCGTTTGGGGTCGGAGGTTTTGGACCTGACACGTAGCAGCTTTTGTCCCCCAAAGAAATGAATCAGGCACTTATATTAACTTCATACTGTTTGGCCTATGTCTTAAGCACATTACTAGCTACATCTGTCATCTTAAATCAACCCATTTCTACTAATCTACCCGCCACATGGCCCAGCCTATGACTCACCTGTATCTCTTACATGTTCCTCCTTCAGGGGTCGGATGGTGACTGACTAACTCTACCCTCCTTTCACCTGTTTGCCCTCTGATTCTCTACCCACTTCTGTGGTGCTGTGCATAGGCCAAACCAGTTACTTTATTTATATCATACAGAGAGCATTTCCACTACATTTCCTTTTTTCAGTCTAATCAAAAAGGAAGATTTCAATTTCCATATAGCAAAAATACATACAGAACAGCTCTGAAGCAGGAATTACAGTTACAATATCCAGTCTATTTGTATTCACAAAATTAAAGAGAATATTCCATTATCTACCTTATCATTATGAGTCTAAAGTTTCATATCTAATATGCATTTTAAACTAAAAAGAACTATACCTATAATTATTAAACCTTCAACCTCATCAAAGACCACAGAAGGATATAATATTATCCAAATAAACAGGAAGTGCAAGCAACTTCCAAAGTCTAGAAAATGACAGAGATGACACATGCCTGCCTGGACAGTCACCCAAAGTTCTTTTGTAATGTTGGGGCACCATCTTCAGCCATTATGGCCCAAAGTCTCTGGCATACCTTTCAGTGATTCAGGAAATCTGACACAGTCCATCAGTTGATTCTCTTTGTGTCCTGAAGAATTCCTGGAAATGTTTTTCTGCAAAGCAGGAACCTGAAAACCATCTCAGCTTGTTGTGCCAACGTTCAGAGGTAACTTTCCTATGGAACCTGCATGTCCAGTTTATACAGCTTACTATCAAGTAGTCAATACCAGAACAGTTTCTTGTCCAGTGGCTAACTGTTGCCACAAAGTAAATTCCACATGAAGGTTCTTCAACATCCATCATTTTTCTGAAATATATTGGTGCTGCCAGGAGCAGACCTATCTCACTGTCCAGAAAAGTCTAAGTTCTTAAAATAATTTAAATGCAATATTCTGCTTGTCTTTGAAGTGTTTGAAGACTACCTATCTAATTGAAATACATCTTTGCATACCTACAGAAACCTAACTAACATGACTATAAGCTTGGTTATCATAGATGACTATTAAGCTGCATTTCTCAATTACACATTATAATTTTAAATGAGTTACATAAGTATCATACTTAATCAAGAGTAGAAAAATACATACAGCATAACAAAATTGATCTTAAGTTTATATCAATAAATCCAAATCTACTTATCTTTTCTAATCATTTCTATATCATATCCTCTTTCCCCTCCCTTTTTTTTAAAATATTGACTATGACCATTAACCATTTATAATGAAAACAAACATTAATAAGCAATATTGTTGAGAAATTGGAAATAGCTTTCTTTCTTTTACTACTTCTGCTGACAAAGGGACATTGGCGTTCTCATGGAGTCTTGAGGCTGGATCACTTCAACTGGCCTCTTGGAAGCTGATCTTCCCATCAGAGAATTTCAGGTGGCCTTGGCAAATGAAGCCACATTTGCCTGGAACCAATCCACAGATTTTGATCTTCTGTGGAGACAAAAACAGAAACTCTTTTCCCAAGCAACATATTCTTATAAACAGATTTCAAAGTCAAGATATCTTTAAAATATATATGTTTGTCCAACTTAGCAGCCTTAGCAATCAACTATCTTTCTGCTGTTAGCTCATTAAAAGTTAAAAAATTAAAAGAAAACACAATAACCATAATCCAGACTCTTAGTTTACCTGCCATCTTCATATGGCCTTTTTATCTTTATTTCCTATTTCTCTTTCTTAAAGGGCTTTCTTTACCTTTTTTTTCTCTTTCTCTCTGAAGCCTATGCGTATTTTATATTCATTGTACCCTATTTAGAGATTTTGTGAGTCTAAATCTGTTTTATTGAGAATCTTTAATCATTTTCTAACCCAAAGAGCTTTTAAAATGTTGGTATCACTTTAATTGCTGACTCCACCCCTTTTGTTGGCATTTCAATTTGGCTGAGGTGCCTGCAGCATCTCTGCCTCTGCCAGAAATCAGAGGAGACTCAGGAAATGCTACTACCAGGAAAACTGTTTTTACCTCTGTTTCCTTTCTGTTCAATATAAGCAGAAACTTTAAATCAATCACACTTTTGCCAAACCTTCCATGAAATGTATGAGTTTAAGCTGTGTGCCCTGGACAAGCAATTTTTAAATTCCAGACTGAACACCAGGCTCTCTTTGTACCATAAATCAATTCAAATACACCATTTTAAAAAGCCACTTTTGGCTTTGTTTCAGTGATCTATAATGTTTTTTAACCTTTTTAAACTTTCTTAGGCTTTATGCAGGTATTTGGTCCACCCAGGGACACTATCTCTTGTAGTAAGTTTCCCGGCCCCTTTGGGGCCAGAGCTTTCAGACCTGGCATGTGGCGGCTTTTGTCCCCCAAAGAAATGAATCAGACACTTATATTAACTTCATACTGTTTTGTACATGTATTAAGCACATTACTAGCTAGCTCTTTCATCTTAAATCAACCCATTTCTACTAATCTACCTGCCACGTGGCGCAGCCCATGGCTCACCTGTTTCTCTTACATGTTCCTCCTTCGGGGGTTTTAGCTAAAGCAATAAGAGAACAAAAGGAGGTTAAAGGGATACAAATTGGAAAAGAAGAATTAAAACTATCACTATTTGCAGATAATATGATTATGTACATAAGTGATCCACAAAATTCTACCAGGGAACTTCTATAGCTGATAAATACCTTCAGCAATGTAGCAGGATACAAGATTAACTCAAAGAAATAGGTAGTCCTCCTATATACTAAAGATAAAAGTGCTGAAAATGAAATAAGGGAAATATCATGCTTTATAATTGCTGCAAATAGCATTAAATACCTTGGAGTAACTATAACCAAATAAGTAAGAGATCTATTTGACAAAAATTTAAATCACTGAAGAAAAATTGAAGAGGATATCAGAGAGTGGAAGGATCTCCCATGTTCCTGGATAGGTAGGATCAACATAGTAAAAACCGCAATCCTACCAAAACCAATCTACAGATTCAATGCACTGCCCATCCAAAATCCAATACAATATTTTAGGGACCTTGAAAGAACAATAGTCAGCTTCATTTGGAATAACAGGAAAGCCAGGATTGCCAAAGCAATTTTGCTCAACAAAAGAACCTCAGGAGGCATCATCATCCCAGACTTCAAGTTATATTTTAGAGCTACAGTAATAAAAATAGCCTAGTACTGGCATAAAAACAGACTTGTGGATCAATGGAATAGAACTGAGGATCCAGACATTAATCCAAAAACTATGAATACCTGATCTTCGACAAAGAGGCCCAAAATATTCAATGGAAGAAAGATAATGTCTTTAACAAATGGTTTTGGCATAGCTGGATGGTGTAAGTAGAAAAATGCAAATAGATGCAAGCCTGTCACCCTGCACAAAACTCTAATCCAAGTGGATCAAAAACCTCAACATACACCAGTCACAATGAACTTGATAGAATATAAAGTGGAAAATACCCTTGAACAAATTGGCACAGGTGACCATTTCCTATATGTAATACCAGTGGCACAGACAATATGAACACCAATCAATAAGTAGAGCTTCCTGAAACTGAGAAGCTTCTGTAAAGCCAAGGACCAATCAATAAGACAAAATGACAGCCTACAGAATGGGAAAAGATTTTCACCAACACTACAAATATTAGAGGAGTGATCTCCAAAATACATTGAGATCTCAAGGAACTAGAGCCCAAAACCTGAATAACCCAATCAAACAATTGGGTTCATGTTTAGTAAAAAGGGAATTCTCAGCAGAATTATGAATGGCTGAAAGGCACTTGAAAATGTGCTCATCATCTTTAGCCATCAGAGAAACGCAAATCAAAACAACTTTGAGATACCACCTTACACCTGTCAGATTGGCTAAGATAAAAGACACTGATGACAGCCTATGCTGGAGGGGTTGTGGAGCAAGGGGTACACTCCTCCATTGCTGGTGGGAGTGTAAGCTTTTCAGCCCCTCTGGAATGCAGTATGGCAGTTTCTCAGAAAACTGAAATCAATCTCCCCAAGGTTCCAGCAATACCACTTCTGGGTGTATACTGTAAAGACACACATTTGCACTCCATATGCATTAGCTCATCTGTGTTCATAGCAGCATTATTCATAATAGCTAGAACCTGGAAATAACCTAGATGCTCCTCAGCTTAAGAAAGGATTAACAAACTGTGGTTCATCTACACAATGGAATACTACTCATCAGTAAGAAAAAATGATATCCTAAAATTTGCAGCAAATGGATGGATTTGGATAATATCTTCCTGAGCGAGGTATCACAAACCCAGAAAGTTAAGCAAGGAATGTACTTACTCATTAGTAGTCATTAAGAAAATAAGCAAAAAGCAAAACACGTCCAAGCTGCAAACCACAACCACTGAACAGTTTGGGATCTGAAACACCTTGGACTGACACTTTGGATCCCACTCCCTCTAGAGGAACCCCTGACTCAGTCTCAATGTTAGGGTGAGCAATCTTTATCTGCCAGGAGTGTATGCTGAAATGAGCAATATTGGGACCTTGGGACCTCCTGCCCTTGCTCGGGAGGAGAAGGGTAGATGTGGAGAGGTGGAGAAGAGAGAGTGGCTGGAAGGGATTGAAGGGGGAAAGGAGTTTGACCAAGGATATACACAGCTAAAAAAATGATTTTATTATAAAAAATAAATTATTAATGAAAAAAGATAACAACAGCTATGTACATTTAAATTACATAATATATGCATTCTCAGCCACTGTGCAATCATTTCTCTGAGCATCATAATTTTTTAGCTTCAGGCAAATATGTAGATGTCATCTTTTTGTTCCTGAGTATTTATTTACTGGTTTATTCATTTTAGCTTAAGGCAAGTTCCATATTTTAATACATTTGCAGTATATTCATTTTAAAGGCACTAATAATAAACAATTACTTGGACTTCTTTAATCTTTCAATAATTTCTCTAAAAGGAAACCTGTAATAAAATTTCAATTTTCTTTTACTAATTTTATTCATAAAATTTTGATATTTATGTACGTCAAGAAATAATAAGCAACTAAAAGCAGAAAATTACATTTTGAAAAATCAATGCAAGGAGCACACATTTATCATGAAGAAATTTTTTTAAGAAAGAATATGTTCTATATTATAAGTTGTTCATGACTGCAAGACATTTCAACTAAAATTATTAATAAAGTTTGTAATCGAGTGTCTGGGCTGAAAATTTCAATGCATACAAATAAAAATTTGAAAGTATAAAATAAGACAATGAAAAACATACTGACTTTATTAGCAAACATAATTTTGATTGAATGTATATTTAGCAAGAAAATATCCAAATATTTGCTTTGTATAGAAAAGTCTAAATTATACTAGAATTTTACATATGAACTTTAGTGAAGAGGTTGTGAGGCATGAAATTTCTAGTATAGAATTATTTTTTTTTACCATAGAGGGAAAATATTGATACCTTAATATGGTCAGATATTTACCTAGAGTATATATAACTTGTGAATAATTTTTCTGAATAATAACACAAAGCAATAAAATAACAGGCATCAGAAATCACATTAGAAAATAGATAAAAGAAGTGCCATCGTGTGTTAATGTTTGAAAAGCTGAAGTAATTTTTTTTATATATTTTGATAGTACAGATGCTTGCAGAAAAGTAATTTCCTCACACCTGACTTCTTGCATCTATTTAGACCACAGTTAGTTTGAAGAGATCTAGTAACTCAAGGAAAATTCTGATGATGGATTGTTTTGCTTTCATCAATCATTCAGTAATTTAAGCAAAAAACAAAGGAAATAAACCCCAGAAAGTTACTTGCAAATCTCTCTAAAACAGAGAATGCCTCTCTTTCTCTGATATAATAAGAAAAAGCAAATAATAAACCTAAAGAAAATCTGCTAGATCTGTTTTTATAGGGAGACTTATTAAAGAAATGGGTAGATAATCAAACTATAAAAACTGTATAATTTTATTATTACCAAAAAATCCCATAGTTAACAGGGGAATTGTTTAAATACAGATCCCGCATAACAAAATAGAGTAAATGTATTTTGCGACTACTCAGAAGATATTGCTTAGTGAATAACAATACTAGATTATTGAAGAAATTTCAGAACTACATAGCAAACAGTGTAATTGTGTCTGTGTTAGGGCATCTCAAGTGTATAACACATGGCCAGGCATAAAAGTTAGAGGAAAGGCTATTATAGATGCATTTTCACTTCTCAGAAGGTGCAGACATTGCTATCACTTTTGGAGGGATTTCTAAAGAACTGAATCTTGAAGAGTAGAAGTAATTAATGAGTTGATGCACTGGCCATGTTAAAACAAGAAGAAAGATATCAGGAAGTCATAGAAACCTTCAGAGTTGGGGTCTGATGAGAAGAAGTAGATCACTGGACTCCTGCTAGGACATTCTGCCCTTTGAGTCTTTCTTTTTCTGTCCCTGACTGCAATGATATGAGCCCCTCTGCCCCATTGTGCACCTACTTCTTCATTCTGTCTGGTCTTGGGCTAGAAAGTAATGTCACCAGCCATCCTTGTACCTAAACTTGGAGCTAAGTAATAATCTGTTAAATTGCTTCAGTCAGAGATTTTGTGTTATAAATAGTGACCCCAAAACTATATAAGAATACATTCAACTGCTAACAAAAATTACCTTTATTAAAAGAAGCTTAGATATTGGGAAAAAAAATAATTAAAAGATTTTGCTAAAAACAGTCAAGAAGTAAGTGATTCCTGTTTTTATCCTGCCTTCCTTATTTTGAAATAGAGACAACCACAGTCACAGAGCAAAGAAGTAGTGAACCAGAAGCCTGTTTTCCATTAATAGTGTTCATAATGGGTGTTCAAAGCCCCAATTTCAGAGGTGTCATATCTGAGGAACGCATTATTAGCTCTTGAGATTTAGGTAACTCTGATGTATGTATTATCATTAACAAGGTTTTTTTTTTGTGAGGAGTCAAAGTTCACTCTCCCTCCAAAAAAATTCTCTGAAACTTTTCACATGAGCCTATTGATGTTTGATGTATTACCCAAATAAGACAGAAGACATTGTGACTCTGTTCTCTTATGGTATTTACTCCATTTCTGCCTTGATCCTTCCTCGTGTAAGTGTGTTCATCATTTCAAATCATACTGTCAATACAAGGTTAATCTGGTCCTTTCTGTTCAAGACTGTCAACTGTATTCTGTCAATACAAGGTTAATTTGATACATTTCCTATGGGACCTAGTGTGTGTTACTTCCATGCTACCTTTGTGTTTTCATGACAAGTCAGCCTTCCATGAGGTCCAGACCATGCAATCCATAAGGTCATGTCATTTGTGAAAGAGCAAGTGTAACTTGGTAATTCTTGGGTTAAATCACCCGTCCTTTAACTAAATTAACCATAATCATTTGTTAACATGCATGCAAACTTGGATGTCAGAATGTTTACACAGAAGAAAAAAAATCTTTCAAAACTATGCTCATGAACAGTGAATAATTATCAACTTTTAGCCTTCCACAGAATTTGGTAACAAGTTGTTTCACCTTTTGTTGAGCAAGTAGCTGGTCACCCCTTTGATCAGCTCTGGCTCTTCTCAGCTTGTCAGATAAATCTCGATTAAGAAAAACAAAACAAAACAAAAAACAGTCTTGTCTGTTTCACGCATGGCATATGGATTTTTCTCCTCTGTATGTTTTGCTATAAGACCCCATAATCTGCTACTAAATGATGATTTTTCCTTTTAACTGGCCTATTCCTAGTTCTAGAATGACTTTCACATTTCTGAACATTCCTTCATCATTATGTCCAGGGTAAGTAAGACACCTACTTCTTGTATCACTTTAAAGAAAGAGAAAAAAACCTGTGAGAAATTTTCTAATCTATACATTTTCATATCTTATCAATCAAAATTATGTCATTTACCAAGTCTAAATAATGGGGATGTGGCAATTGAGAATATCTAAGGAAAAATCTCCTACCTAAGCCAATAATACAGTGGAACATGAGAAACAGAAGAAATGTATTTGCAGCACTGCAGACTGAAGGCACGCTACTACTTAACTATGCCATAGTCCTAGAAATGCTAATAAACCATCTTCTACAGTTCAACACAAATCCTGAAAGTGTAAGGATTTGCTTTTGAAGTTCTCCCATTCATAAAAATTATGTTTGGCAATTTTTTAGAAAGTATCAGTATTCCTGCATATTCTGGTTCTCTATAAAATATCTCAATAAACGAAAACTGAACTTTATAAATTACAAAATAATTTTATTTAAACCCAGCATTAAAAATAGACAAAAAAGTAAATGTAGCTAGAAGTTTCCTGACCCATCTGGGTCCTTGGTCTGAGCAAAGCTCTCCCACCAGCGGTCCTGCACCTGCTTATACAATTATACTCAGTGGCTAATATTAATTACAAACTGTTTGGCCTATGGCTCAGGCTTATTAGCAATTAGCTCTTACAACTTAACCCATTTTTATTAATCTGTGTATAGATATGTGGCTCCATGGCTTTACCTGCGTTCCATTATATTTTGCTTTCAGGGCAGTAGCTGCAGTTTCTCTCCCTGAATCCATCTTCCTTCATCTTTATCTTTGCTTGGATTTTCTGCCTGCATCTAAACTACTTTGCCATAGGCCAAAACAGCCTCTATATTAACAAATAGTAATAAAGTAGATTCACAGTGTACAGAAAGACATCCCACATCAGGTAAGTACCATAGACAAAAGGTGAAGAGGTATCCATTGTGATCAAAAGGACGCACAAGAGTGCAGGCATTAGGGAACAACTAAGAACTAGCATGGTACACTTCATCTATCATTCACAAGAACCTGGTTAACAGTGTGGCCTGTCTTCATATAAGAAGGGCTTATACTGGGGAACTGCACTGTGTGACTTTCTAAGTGAACCAAAAAATTTGAAGTGCATTTCAATTATTTCTTCTTTTATTTTTTGATGGTTTTGATTATAATACTAAATATAGTTCAAGAGTGATTTGGAAAATTCCATGAGTCCTGAAGAGAAATACTCAAACTGCCTACTTCCCATTTTATTTTTTTCATGTTTTTTAAAGATATATTCTTTGTTTCTCTTTCAGTGGTCATTGCTGTAAGCCTTAATAGTTACAATGAAAAATCCCTTTTTCTGCCTTGCTTGATTAAACCATTAAATTAGCTATAATTTTGTTTAGTGTATTATGATAAAATTATGTTCTCCCAAATGTAATCTCCAACAGAACAGGAAATAAATTTTATTCTTTATCTTATTCCCTAAATATATTTTAGTAGGTACTAAATATTTTTAAATTAAAGTAAGCTATAGAAGCTGCCATTTTCTGTTAAGTGTCACTCTGAAGTCTCAACAGGATTGTCAGGCTGATTTGGCTTTATTGTAGTGAGATCAAACAGCAGTCTAATACCTTCTAGTTCACAAGTCCTCATACATCGCTGAAATAATAGCAGTGACGTGTTTTCAGATATTCTTTATAGACTGAGTGACTAGCTTGTGGTAGTGTTATCAGTTGCTGCCTTAGTTTTACTCAATTCAGAAACCATTTGGGGGCATGCCATCAAACTTTCACTGAAATCCCTGACATTCATATTTATTTATTTCTCGTAACAGTTTTCTAGCCAGGCTGATCATTCTGTAATGGTGGGCCACTAGCAGAAATCTGTTCTCTAGATAGAGAAGAAAGTAAGTCATTTCATTGTTTATTCTCTCTCTCTCCCTCCTTTTCTCCCCCCACTCTGTCTCTCTCTGTCTCTGCCCAAATGCTTAAACTTATTAATGTCATATATACACCAAAGGTTGTCAGTTCTAACCTGCATGCTCTGGAACTAATGATCCTAAAGAGGATGCTAGACTCCAGCTTGTGAAATGTTGAAAATTTATATTGACCTAAACAAAAGTGAAAATGAGTTTCTTTTTAGAGGTTTTTGGAATGTTTCTTTATTCCTGTGAAGGACTGGGTATAAGAAATAAGCAGTTTAGTATCAATTCATGAAATATAACAAGTTTCTATACCTTTGAAAGGTCTTCATTCTTTTACTGCCTTGTATTGATAGCTTTTGCAATGCTAACAACTTTGTAGAATTAATGCAAGGAATAGTTAACCACTTGACTTTCCCATACTTTTCAACTAAACAAGGCTCTCTCCTCTTCAAGTTTCTCTCACCTGGGAAATTTCAGTCCAAAACATTTTTAATTTGTCAACTTTTAAAGCTATTCTTAATTCAGCAAATACTTATTATTGTGTCCAACTTGTTCTCTATAATAAAACAAAAAATAAACCCAGAATATCAGTGGGAGGCACCATTGACTAGGTTTGGGTCATGAACTGCAAAAAAGTAGAAAGCTCTCTGAGCAGGAGAATTTAACATTTTCCACTTCCTGACTGATGATGCAGTATAGCCAGGATGCCTGGATCTCTTCTCAAAGCTTCCTGACATGATGACAGCACCCTTGAATTGTGAGCCAAAATAAATCTCTTTCTCCTTTAAGCTGTTTTTTGTCAGGGAATGTTACCACAGCAACAAGAAAGGTAACTAAGAGAGCTGGAATACCCTAATGCCTTGTAGATTAATTAACTGAAGGTGTCAGAGAGGTGTTAAAAATATTTTTGATCCATGTCATTTACCATAATAGGAAAAATACTATTTGAAATCAAAGTACATAAACTACATAGTTCAGTGGAAAATATTAGAAAATCCTATATAAGCTAATGTTTTATCTTTTGATGTGCTCAGGAGTTTGAATTTAAATTGCTATAACAAAACATTAACTGATCAAGGTTTTATGGAGAAGAGTGGCATAGCCTTGTTTGTGTTTTCAGATTATCCATTTTTCTTCAGTGACTGCAGTACATAAAAAGAGAAGAATTATCTGAAAACAGATGCCAAGAAAGCCAGGGATCATAAGCTAGTTCTTCTATAGAACTTTTCACACACACACACACACACACACACACACACACACACACCCTTCTCTTTTCTTTTATCTATTCTTGGGAGTACAGTGTGAAGGTTAGTGCTCCACACATGTCCAGAGAAACCAAGAATATTAAGCATGCAGAATAATCTTTTCAATAGGAAAGATGAAAAATCTGTTCTGCCATTCAGAAAGCTAAGGGTTGGAAGTGATTAATAGCCTGATTATCTGTTATCTGTTGGGAAGACTATTATATCAAGCTCCTACAACCAGGACCAGAGGTGGCTAGTAATTTAAATGATCCTTCCAGCCAGGGGCTCCTCAGGCTACTACAACCAGAACTGGAGATACTTAATCCTCTAAATAATGCTTGTATTATTTGTATAGCTAGAGGCTCTACCAAGCTCCCACAACCAGCACCAGAGGTGAAAATAGCTCAAATGACTTCTATGGTATCAGTATAACAAACATATACAGACTCTTAAGCTACTAGAGGTAGCCTACGTCTAGAACCCATCTTCTTGGAAGAATTGACATATACCCTGAGTTGAGTTTTAATGTAATTACACTTCCTTATGTACTAGGGATTGTGTTACCCCAGGAAGCCTTTTTCCAAATTGTATTGTATTTTAAATACACTGATAATGAGCTGCCAGGCATCATTTTCACTGAAGTCTTGATCAAGGTTGACAATGTCAATCTGACCTTAGTTTTCATGTTCAGCTCTTTTGCAGTTTACTTCCCTGCCTGCTGTGACCAGCTGCAGGGTTCCCCTCAACCTACAAGATTATAATTTATTAATTCACTTGTATCAGAAATGGGGTTCAAAGAATTTAATGAAGAAAATATATTAAGCACCTTAATAATGGTAGATTATAATGGTACCATAATAATGGTAGATACTTTGAAATTAAAGTATAAAGCATAAGTTGCTTTTACAGATTATTGTGAGTCACAACAGGAATAAGAAGAAAGAGAGTGGTAAGGTTTTTTAAAATGTCCCAGGAAAGATAAACGTCTAACTATCTTAGTTCTTAAATGAGATTTGAACATAGGACTGTCACTTATGGCAGATGGTCATAGCAAATATTTATGAACAGGGAATAAAACTACTCTGGGTTTCAGATACAGAAGTAGAGAGAGCAAAACTAAGAAATGTGAACACTGAAACCTTTCCCTCTTGGTCTGTTTCATAATGTTTACTTTGCGCAGGACCAGATTTTTGCATCTCTTCAGCTACTTGTAAGAGTTACAGGCTGCTCCTAGTTGGTGAAAAATGGAGAATCAGAATATGTGTTTATGTGTAGAACAGAGATTGGATAAAGAAATTGTCTCTTTTTATAATAACTCATTCCCCAACTACTACAGTACTAGTCCAGTGTCACAAGGAGAAGGATATTCATGCCAGAGGTTCCACTTCTTAACACTCCTACACTGATAACATTTTTGATGGTGACAAATTGCTTCTAAATTAAAACAGCCAGGATTATGGAGAATGTGGTTCAAATATTGAGCAAGAAAATCTTATGTGCTCTATGTTCCTTAAGCATCCTCCTTCTTACTCCTGTTTGCTCCCACTTTGAATAGTTTACATCCCAGATTTAAAGACCATTACATTCCTTTTGTGTCTCAGAACCTTAAACCTTGAATGCAACCAATGTACAAGTTAGGGGCCTGCAAGGAAACAAAAACAATCGGCTATACAGACACTGAAGAATTTGTTTATTATGAGAACTGGCTAATGAAATTATTCAGGACAAAAAGTCATGTAACATGCTGCCTGTGAACTGGAGAAACAGGAAGGCAAGAGGATTTCAGCCTGGATCTGAAGGCCCAAGAACAAGACCAGCCAATGTTATGAGTTCTATTACTGAAGCTGAAGGGCTATGAACTTGGAGTTGGGTAGTACTGCTGATGGAAGTCCAGGACTTTGGTCTTTAGACCAAAGAATGTTGCATCTAATGGGCACAATATGCATGTCCTTGCTCTAGAAAAAGGAATAAATTGTGTCCTTCTCCACCCCTTTGTTCCCTATGCTACTGAGCAATATCTGCAGCTTTTAAAAATCTTTGTTATTCTGAAGCAAGATTGTTCTATGTTACCCCAATGTCACCATAAATTCCTTCTACAGCCCCAAATGCTTTAAACCTGTGTGCCTCCTGGTGCAGAGCCCCAGGTAGGTGGAATAAGAAATATATGTCACCATGTCCAACTAGATCTGTGTTCTTCTGATTCAAATGTTAATATCTTCCAAAAAACACTATCATAGACATGCCCAAAAATACTGTGTATTCAGCCCTCTTAATATGACTTAACCCAGTCAAGCTGATACATAGGTTAACTGTCCAGGCCAGGCCTGCCCTTTCCTCTGTGGCATTGACCTTTAGAAGGTATCTCAATTGTAAACATTCCAGTCATTCTACAGAACACTCATGTACAGCACAGACTCTGGTTTTCTCACAAACTGCAAATCTCTGAAACTACTTTGTAAAAAGTAATTTGAGATCACCAAGGTCACAGGCAGCAGTGTGCTGCTTAATGGGGACTGTATTTCACCACCATACTCTCTTCTTCAATCACACACACTTTATAAAACAAAAACAAGATGTGCCTGGGTATCAAAGTGACAAATTTTGCCAGCCATATTTATGTTTTTCTTTTGCCTTTGAATTTCTTTTTATTTTTTCCTTCTTTATTTTGTATTTATCAAAAAACAGTAAAAAGAATTTAAAAATGCGGAAGAATTAACAATAACCATACAGAGGATAATAATCATAAGCATGGCTTATCAAGGGTGGAAATGCAAATAAGATTGCTACACATATATTTTCTTTGTCTTCAGCTTTCCCTCTGAATTTTTTTTTCCATCCCTGTATATCCTTATTCAAGGTCTCTTCCCCCTCCCACCACATCTGGTCATTTTTCTTCTCTGCAAATCCCCATCCCCTCCCTTGGCAGGGAGCAGACAGTCCTATGGTCCCACTGACCCAATAATGCTTGGATCAGTCTTCACTCCTGGCCAAATCCAGTATTGTCCCCCCTCCCTCAAGAATGAGTCAGGTGTTCCTATAGATGGACTGGGGTTTGAAGGGTCAGTCCAGGGTGTTTCTGATCCCAAGCTGTTCAGTGGTTGTGGTTTGCTGCTTGGGCATGTTTGGCTTTTTTTCTTGTTTGTTTGTTTAGAGACCACTAGTGAGTGAGTACATCCCCTGCTTATCTCTCTGAGATTGTGATACTTCGCTCAGGAGGATATTCTCCAAATCCATCCCTTTGCCTGTGAATTTTAGGATATCATTTTTTCTTACTGCTGAGTAGTATTCCATTGTGTAGATATACCACAGTTTGTTAATCCATTCTTCAGTTGAGGGACATCTAGGTTGTTTCCAGGTTCTTGCTATTACAAATAATGCTGCTATGAACACAGTTGAGCTAATACCTTTGGAGTGTGAATGTGCCTCTTTAGGGTATACACCCAGAAGTGGTATTGCTGGGTCCTTGGAGAGGTTGATTCTCAATTTTCTGAGAACCTCCATATTGTATTTCAAAGTGGCTGAACAAGCTTATAATCCCACCAACAATGGAGGAGTGTTCCCCTTGCTCCGCATCCTCTCCAGCATAGGCTGTCATCTGTACCTTTTATCTTAGCCAATTTAACAGGTGTTAGGTGGTATCTCAAAGTTGTTTTGATTTGCATTTCTCTGATGGCTAAAGATGAAGAGCACATTTTCAGGTGCCTTTCAGCCATTCTTAGTTCCTCTGCTGAAAATTCCCTTTTTAGATCCGAACCCCATTTTTTGATAGGGTTATTCAAGGTTTTGGGATCTAAATTCTTGAGCTCTTTATATACCTTAGAGATCAGTCCTCTGTCACTTGTAGGGTTGGTGAAAATCTTTTCCCATTCTGTAGGCTGGCGTTTTGTCCTATTGACAGTGTCCTTGGCTTTGCAGAAGCTTCCCAGCTTCAGGAGATCCCACTTATTGA